>VUQS01031860.1:0-12742 GCA_015108495.1 Heterochromis multidens | reverse complement strand
AGAGGAACTGGAGGCATTTTGCCAGGAAGAATGGGCAGCTTTACCACGTGAGAAAATAAAGTGCCTCATCCACAACTACCACAAAAGACTTCAAGCTGTCATTGATGTTAAAGGAAGCAATACACAGTATTAAGAACTAGGGTATGTAAACCCAAAAAGTTGAATCTGTTCATCTGGACGTGGCGTTTTTTAGTGGGAGAAACGTTTCGTTTTCGAGACTGAAGAAGTTACCAGTTGGTAAACGAAACGTTTCTCCCACTAAAAAACGCCACGTCCAGATGAACAGATTCAACTTTTTGGGATTCTTTTACCTGGATTATTGAGCATGCATCAATAGGGTATGTAAACTTTTGATCAGGGTCATTTGGACAGGTTCTGTTGTCATTATGATTTAAAAAGGGTAAACAGAATTGTTTGATAATAAATGGCTTCACCCAACCACTAACTATGAGTGAAAGAAAAGTTTTTGTATTATCATTCATATTCTCTGAAAAATGGCCAAAAAATCATAGATTCTGCCAGGGTATGTAAACTTATGAGTACAACTGTATATATATACATATATATATATTAGGTATATGCATGCATGTACACGAAAATTACTTTATATATGGGTGGATATTTAGAACACAGTGATTTATTTTAGAATACATAGACCACAGAACAGACTATAAAGTCTGTAGTGCTGTATTATCAGCATTCCTGGAGGTGGTGGGAAAGCTTTTATCTCTGTAAAGCTTCCCATCATGGCATTTTGAACCCAAACCTTTGCAGGCCAATAGGCTTTTCCTCTGGATATAACAACAAAAAAAAAAAAGGCTCCACATGTTAGAATGGCTCATCCCAGGTGATACTCTCTGGTCTTCCAGAAAGTCGCACAGTGAGATAGATAAGGCTGGACAGAGGTAATTTACCAACAGGACAGTCGCTGTGTCTGTTCAGAAGAATCAGTAAAACCAATCAGGGCATAAGCAGAGAGTCAGCATGTGATCAGAGAGGTTACCATGGTATTAACCGGCTCATTCAGGGTGGAGGTGCTATCAGCACAGTGAGGCACACATACGAGCCAAGTAAGTAGCTGTGGAAAGGACTTAACCTGACCTACAATCTCACAGGTCAGGCAGTGAGCAAGAAAGCGAGAGTAAGAGACTGAGAAGGAGGACGAACAGAGAGGCAGCTGGGCTAATGGAAATGTAAGGGTCAAAGCATCTCTGTTGTATTTTTACAACCATGTTTTCAAAAAATCTGGGGCACAGTGAAAGTGTGAAAACAGAACGCAAATGATTGTCAAAATCATTGCATTCTAATGAAGACATTTCAAAAGTTGACACTAAAAACATGGGCATGTGTTGGATAACCTTTAACAACACTGTGTTTGGGAACTGAGGAGACCAAATCTGCAATTCTGATAGCTTTCCATCCTTTGTTGCTGTAGGACTTCAGCTGCTCGACAGTTATGGTCATCCTTTGTTGTATTTGTCATTTCATAAAGAGCCAAATTTTTGTAATGGGTGGCAGTTCTTGGACTCTTTTATGTTGTTGTAATTTGTGCAGAAGGTGGTTTAGCATTGTCTTGCTGAAATAAGTATATTAAATAATGAAGAAAATTTTTTTAAAAAGTAAAAGTAAAAAATAAATAAGTAAGGCCATTGAAAAAAAGTCTGGATGTCATCATATGTTCCTCAAAACCTATATGTATACATATTGCACTGCATTAATGTACTACAGCTATACTAAATCAGTATACGGGGTGGCTGTGACTCAGAAAGTAGAGCAGGTCATCTACTCATTGGAAGGTTGGTAGTTTGATCCCTGGCTCCTCCAGTCTGCATGCCAAAGTATCCTTGGGCAAGATACTGAACCCCAAGTTGCATTCATGTGTGTGAATGTTAAATAGAAAGCACTGAGACATAGAAAAAAGTGCTTGTATGAATGTGTGTGTGAATGGGTGAATGAGACATGTTGTATAAAGAGCTTTGAGTTTCAAGTAGAGTAGAAAAGTACTATTTAGAACCAGTCCATTTACCAATATAGATGATGAGGTGTGTGCAGATAGCAAATCAGAAGATCTCTCCTCTTGTTTCTCCTGAGGATGTGGAGGCCATTATTTCCAAGAAGAATTTCACATTTTGGAAAGTTTTTATCTTGGACAGTTTTTATCAGGACAGTTTTTATCTTGGTCTCACTTTGTATTAAATGAGCGCTGGCTGAAGGAAGGCAGGTACATTCAGAACTTTGTTTTGTTCCTGAGACCATGCAAGAGATTTCTGCTACAGAGCTGTACCTTTAATGCAGCACTGATGCTCCAAAGATCCCATCACTGGTTTTTGACTTTGTCCATACAGACACTTCTCCAGCTTCTCTGATCTCTCTGTGCTCTCTCTCGCTCTCTTTTTTCTTTTTTATCTTTTCTCCCCCTTGAGCCCCCAACCAGTCACGGCTGATGTCTGTCCCTCCCTGGGCCCGATTCTGTAGGAGATCTCTTCCTGCATCCCAAAATTCTAATAGAGGATCATCAGATCATTGAGATATTGTAGGGTCTTTACTATGTAAAGCATATTGAGATAAGTGTTGCTGTAAATTGGTGCTTTATAAATAAAAGTGAATTGAATTGAATCATAAATGAAAACAAAAGGCTTCCTCTTTTGCTCTGCCATAAGAACCACAAATCTTCCAGAGGCCTTTGTCACTGTTTGAAGAGTTACATGATCTAGAAATTTAAGTATATGTCAGCATCCAGCAGGCATTACAGGATATGACTATTTACATTTCTGTCTTCAGCATTCTGCAGTGTTGCTGATGTCTTTGCTTTACATGTCCTACTGAGAACATTTCTGCAAAGTTAAAATATTTTGACAATCCTCACTGCTTCCTTGTGTTATTAAAGTACCAGATTAGTGGTAGGAGTCCAGTGTAAGGTTGAAAGGGCTTTGGTCAGAGTTAAATGTTCAGGATAGTGAGTCCAGCAAGAAAAATTCCCCATTAGTGTCTTAAAAATGTGTGCATGTGCACGAACCACACTCCTGTGCATCTACCTCTGTGTGCAAATCTGATTATGGTCCTTGATTGCGAGTGACAGTGTGCAGATTGAGTTGCACAGCCTCTCTAATTCTCTCTATTAATGAGTTGCGCTCCACACTGCTGCCCCGGACCCCATCTATTAATCACAATTTGTCATCTGTCTTGCTCTCCAAGCCCCCCCTATCCTTCTATCCTGTCCCCTCTCTGCCTCTCCTCCTCCTGTCCAAACAACATTTTGTTCCTTCTATCTGTCTCATTCCTACAATCTCCCGATTACATCTCTTCCCTTTGTCGCCTCCTGACTTACTTCTCCATAGATTATCAGCACAATACTCATTGCTTAATCCATTATATTTCAATGCATTCCCCCTTTTCTGCTTTTGGCACCTGCTCCCTTTCTCACTGTTTCTACTTGCATCTCCATCTTAAGCTCATGCGCTCCTTTTTTCCCTCTTGCACTTGTGTCTTGCTCTCCTTCCATAGTATGGTCAAGCATACAGAGTGAGTTTTCCCCTGAAATCCACATTTTAATTCTGCCAGCACTCCAAGGTTAAGTAAGCCCTCTTACATCAGTAAATAATGATTTATCACTCCAATTCATATCCCTATATTGCTTCTTGGTCATTAGACATTTTTGTAACAGAACTATGGAGATCTGATAAAACTAATGTTCAGCTCAGTTAAAGGGTAGCTTTTTAACTTTCCTCATTTTGAGACACATTAGTGTCAAATGTGTCAAAAAGTTTTTGTTTTAATAGATTATGTTAGATTTGAAAGCATGGCTAACAATGTGATGCAACACTGTACTCTGTCACTGTAACTGTACAGTGTTGCATTGCACATTGAGCAGTCACAACACATATGGGCATGGACTGGGATCTTCTGGGGGTGTCCTTGGCTGTCTTTGGGTCCTGTGGATTAATCTTGTTCTGGTGAATCCCATGAAAGTTTAATTGGAGAGGCTTCTGGGGAATTTGGAGCTTTTTTCCTGTGTGGCAGGAAGTGTGCTGAAAGAGGCTGCTGCCATTGGGGAGTGCATTTACCCCAGAGGACTGTACTTGGTTCATGCCAAAGTAACAGCCACAAAGTCTCCCAGCAGATTGCTGCATTTTAACCAGATGGTCACGTCACCTCAGTGGTTTCAATGTTGTGGTGGATTGGTGCACTTCCAGTGAGTTCAATGACTTTCTCTGTGGATAGAAAGAGGAGATAAGAAGACTATAAGAGTCAAGTTCATTACTTGAATCGACTGTAACTACTGAATCCCTACTGAGCAACTGTGTCAAATCCTCCCCCCTACACTGAACATTAATTAACGCTCTTGTCTGTCCCAACAACCTGCTGCTCCCACCAGGAGAAATCTGTGTTCTGAATCTCTAAAACATGAGAAACACAGAGTGAAACTACACCGAGTGGAACACACACTCACACAAGCCTGGAACGGATGTGAAACAGTACTGTAAATGCTGTTTGTTGAATGTAAAACTTTAGCATTTTATATGAACAAAAGCCAAGATGAGTAAGTCATTGAATTAACAATGTTTTATGATTTCATGACCTAAAAGAAACTAGGTCTGTATTTATGCAAGTGATGCATGAAACCTTAAACTCTTAGTTTATATTTAGTTTTTTAATTTCTTTATTCAAATTCAAAATTAATAAAACAGCAATTAGGGGATTCATTATTCAACTGACATATATTCTTAACTGTATGGCAGTCACTACTGCACTACAAGTAATGGGAGTCATGTGAAGAAAACTGAAATTCAAAGTTACCTCTGTTGATTAAGCTGATCACAATTAGAAAGACACAAGGCTGGTGATGTGCTTACATATGTAAGCACAGTATGTTTTAGCAGGTTTGATACTCAGGCTGTTTACAGAAAAGAGGCACTGGAAGCAAACTTTCCTTCTGCAAATATCTGAAAACATAACATAGTCTGTAGGGAGAAAACAAACAGAATTTACAGTCTAGTGCATTTGCAAATGTTGCATTCATATTCAAGTAAAGTATTTTTTTGGAATCATGATAACCCAAGAAAGCTATAAACACTACTGCAAAGAGATGTTAGTGATATAAAGGAGAAACAATGAGTCATAACGTGGCATGCTAATGCGCTAAACTAACACTGAGAACATATACTAAACATAGTAACATTGTCACTGGGGAAATGTTTCCAAGAAGTATTAGCATGTAGCCCAAAGCTGTGTTGTTCCAACCTGTTGTCATCACACAGCCTCAGATGCTGCCATTTTGTTCTTGTTGGCACTAGAATTACTAGTTTGTTAAATTAAATGTTCATGTTTTATTAATGTATACAATGCCAGTTATTTGTTGGATCTGAGATGTTTTGCAGTCGCCTGCCACTAGCCAGGGCTGCGACCTCTCTCCAAGATAGGAGGCTATAAACAAACACGTGGAAAGTGTGATAGATGAAGTGACCATAGGTTTGCAGTATTTTAATCATATTCTGCACGACCATGTGGAGAAAGAGAAAAGAAACTGCTAGTGCTAGCCCTGTTAAGATTAGCAACACTCAACAAACTAAGCTGACAGTGTGTGAAGTGCTGCACAAAGTGCCAAACAGCTACACATTTCAGTGGCATTTAAAATATGATGCGGTAACTTAACAATTTAATTAACAGTTTCAATTTTTTTTAACACGCATACAATATTTACAATCACCAGACAGGTTATTAGATACATATTGTTAGTACCAGCTTGGACCCCATTTTCCCATCAGAACTGCATTAATTCTTCGTGACATAGATTCAACAAGGTGATGGAAACATTCCTCAGATATTTTGGTCCATACTGACATGACAGCATCACACAGTTGCTGCAGATTTGTTGGCTGCACATCCATGATGCAACTCTCCCATTCTACCACATCCCACAGGTGCTCTATTGGATTGGATCTGGTAACTGTGGAGGCCATTTGAGTACAGTGAACTCATTGTTATGTGATACTGCACATTATCCTCCTGGAAGCAGTCATGGGTACAATTTGGTCATAAAGGGATGGACGTGGTCAGCAACAATACTTAGGTAAGCCGTGGTGTTTAAACAATGCTAAATTGGTACTGAGGAAAGGTATTAAGAAAATATTCCCCACACCATTTACACCAACACAACCGTTGATACAAGGCAGGATGGATCTGTGCTTTTGTGTTGTTTATGAAACATTCTGACCCTACCATCTGAATGTCGCAGCAGAAAGAGTTGCTGCCATGTGACTGGCTGATTTGATATTTGCATTAACAAGCAGTTGAGCAGGTGTATCTAACAAAGTGGCCAGTGAGTGTATATGGACAATGGGCAAACCAGAGGTGACACAACTGTTACTATTGCTGCCAAAAAGCCAAAAAGCATCTCACAACACTAAAGACACAAAAGCCAACTGGTGTGTCTCTCTCAGCAACTTTGACAAAACAGAAGTATTTCATGCTGTGAAACTGAGAACAGTTGGTTGTGCCTGAGTTTATGAACATTTGTAAGGTCACATTCGTTTCAGTACATTGGCCTCCCATGTTATTTTAGATAAGCCAACTGCACACCCAATCTTATGCTGCATCACACCCAGTTGCAGTATAAAGATGGAGATATGTGTACTAAGATGACCAGAGGTGATATGGTGGAATTTATTTGTGAGAACCTGCGAGCAGATGCAACCTTCAGTCAGCTTAGATAGTGGCGCTGAAAACAGTCAGCCATTCGTTTAAACCAACCAAATTGCCGCCTAAGCCACACTCTCTCACTACCACAAGATACGCTGAAATAATTTAGCAACTGTGTAAGCAGGTCACAGCCTCTCTTAGTGATGAGAGGAGACGGTGACAAACCTGGTCTGGTTTGGGGCCCTTGTCTTTTGCTGCACTGTAGGTACCTCACAGTTCTTACTTTTTTCAGTTTACTTCCCTCCATGGACCGTGAATGTAGCAAAAATAAAATCAGTTCAGAGCAGTGGAGTTAAACAAGGAGCAGGATGCAACACTGCAAAAAAAAAAAAAAGAAAAGAAAGAAAGAAAGAAATGGAACACAGCAACCCGTGACGAAGGACAGAAAGACAGCCGGGTTGGAAGAGAGCACGAGGGATCATCCAGTAGGGATGACAGGGGCAACAGAGAGAGGAGAGAAAAGGAGGGAGAGATAGTGAAGCGAGACATCGATGACCTTCTTTTAGCTCTTAAACCATGCTGTTCATGCCATCGCATCACTCAGAGACAAGAACACCTCCTATACCCTGCTGCTGCGACATGAACATGACAGGGCTGTCTGATATGCTGGACAATGCTCTCTAATAGACAAAGCCACACACACACATATGCACAACACACACATAATTTTCCTCCTGAGGCTTTGTGTGATTACATGTACAGTAAAACATCAGATTTTCATGTTATTTCATTTTCATGTTGTATTTCTAATTTGAATTGCCTCAATAGAACATTTTCATCTATGCTAAAACATAAGACATAAAGGCGACCTCACTGTTATCAGGATCAGCTGGATTTTTTAGTTTTAAACAGAAATAAATTCAAATTAGAGAGAAAATAAGAATTAAATTTATTGCTTCAATATGTTTTTATTGTTTTAATGATTATAAGCCCAACATCTTTGCAGCATCGTTCTGTGATTACTTTTTATCCTTTTTTGTAATTTTTATAGAAAGAGACCTTGAGATGTATTTTAACTTCTGAAGGTTTTCCCAGGACTCAGAGCATTGGAGAGCACAGTCATACCCTCTTGGCACCGACTTTTATAATTCCCATTCAGCATTTCTCTGACTGATCTTTCACAACATCCACTACAGCAGCTGCAAAAAGAAACTGAAACTTTCATAATTTTATAAATAGCTTATAGGAACTTATTTATTTTATTTATGTTTCTCTGTATTATTTTGGAAGAAGATGGATGGATGGATGGATGGGAGTCACTATGACACCATATCAAAGATTAGAGAAACAATGGCAACTTTCCTGTCTGTGTTGCTTGTGTATTATTATATTTTCAGGTAATACAGTATGCTGCCAAACAGGATTATAAGAAATAAAATAACATTTTAAATTTGTATTTATTTAACCATGTTAACCATCATTAATATTTTATCTTGGGCACAAAGCTTTTACTTTGACCTTTATAGGTTTGTTCCATTGTCACAAATTCCCTCAAAACAAAGAGATCACACAGATTAGGAAGTTCATATAACTAAAAGTTGAATTAAATTAAGCTTACTAAAAAGTGGAATGGCTATATCATATTGTGGTGATGCAAGTAAAGTGGAGGTGATAACAAGAAATTAGGTCAAACAAAAAGCAAACAAAACCAAAAGCAAACATGTGTCAGCCTGCTGGGGAGAACAGAGAAGAGAAGGTTAATAACAACCCCTTTGAAATAACAATTAGTTGCCTCCAACACAAAACCAGGAAGAGAAAGTAAGGGTAAAACAGAGAGAGTGGAAGGGGTCATCACACACATCAACTGCAAATTTAGGCTCCTTGTACAGGGTTTTCATTTTAAAACTGTCTAGGATCATTAAAAATCCATCCTGGAGATGGGTTTTCAAACGATAAATTATGGAATTATGAATTTATTTCACAAAAACATGTATGAATTTAAATCTGAAGTGAACTGATTGGTTAATTCACTTCTAGCAGATCTAAAATGTAGACAAAATCAAACTTACAGTAAATATCGTCATGATCCCTGGGTCTTAGAGCCAGGGTTTTGAGTATTGTAGAGTTCATCATTCTTTGGGTTTGGTATTATTCATGTTTAAGTTAGGTTCTTGTTTCCTTTTGAGTTCTAGTCTAAGAGTTTGAAAGAAGGCAACTGGACTCCTTTAAGTTGTTTGAAGATGTTTCACCTTTCATCCAAAAGGCTTCTTCAGTTCTAAAACCAAATGGTGGGGAGTCCCAGGTATTTATGTATTTATAAATACCTGAGACTCCCAGACAGATCTTAGTAAATCACGCTCCATCCAGCACACTGCAGTAACGAATTGCTAACATAACCTATATACACTGTGTGGGTGGTGGTAGCACCTACGTAGCGGAGACATGTGCTTGCTCATTGGGAAGAGGTTGTTTATATGTCACTTAGCGCTGCTTTGTCTATGTTCCACCTCTCTCTGTGTGACCCACACAGAGAGGAATTTGGTCGTGCTGATGTAGCTTGCTCATTGGCAAGACGTCGGGGCAACATTGCTTATCGCTGCTTCCCTGATGCTTTTTCTCTCTCTGTGCAACCCCACCTGGGTAGCATTGGGTAGCTGGATAGTGTAGTGGCAACACTATTGTCTTTGGAGCAATAGCTCAAGGTTTGAATCCCACCCAGAGCATGCATCTGTAAGGTCCCCAGGCTGGTCTGTTGTTAAGGAACTAAGACATACTGATGAGAAGTGGGCTACTAGAACAAAGCATACATGAAGAGGGGTTATACGCAAGTGGGAAATATGGATGGATAAATAGATCATTTTTCAATACTGAACAGATGATGCTACATCTTTTCAGTGGGAAAACGATGTCTGTGCTACCTAAATGCGTCCCTAGTCAGATCACGCAGGCAGAGGTAAGCGACGTTGCCCTGACGTCTTGCCGATGAGAAAGCTACATTAACGCTATCAAATTCCTCTCTGTGTGGGTCGCACAGAGAGAGGTGGAACATAGGCAAAGCAGTGCTAAGCGACGGAGAAACGACCTCTTCCCAATGAGCAAACACACATCTCTGCTACATAACGCCTACCACTACCCACGCAGTGGATACATGTCAGTAATACATCACTGTGCTGTCTGGGTCTTTTTAGGTTCTTTGGTTTACTCACAGTTTCTTGTTTAAGTTTGACTTTCATGCATTTGTTATGTTTTGATTTGCATTTATAGAATTTAGTGATTTCCTTCATTTATCATCTTGTGTTTTTTTTCTGTAAAGTTCACCTGTGTTCAGTGTGTCAGTTTTGGTTTTGATTTATTTCCTGTTTTACTTTAATTTAGTTGTCTTCTGTGCTCTGGCCATCCCCCTGAACTGTCCCTTTACTCTGCTTTGCCCCTGGTCTGCCACCTGGCCTGTCTCCTCCAGCACCTGAACTTTTCCCACCTTTAATCCTCCAGCACAGACTCTTTTGTTCCCCTTTTTTTCTCTTTTGTTCAGGAAGTCAGTTTTAGTTTTGATTCACTTCTTGATTTTTAGTTAGTTGTCTCATGTCTAGTTTTATTTCCCATGTCTCATTATCTTGATTGTTTTCAGCTGTGTTTAGTTTCCCTCCTGTTTCCACTTCCCTCGTTACCTTCTGTGTATTTAAAGCCTCTGTCTTCCCTCAGTTTTCTGTTCTGTAATGTTACCTTCTGTTACCTGCCTTTTTTTTCCCTGCATGTCTTCCCTGGTCTTTCCTGGATTCTTGTTCCTTTGCTCAGTTGTGGATTTTATGTTTTGGACTTTTGTCAGCCAGAATAAACAGCTCGCTTTTTTTTTAAAACTCTGCCTATACGTCCTGCGTTTGGATCCTCTAACTCCACATCTTATGACAAATATATTACAAACTGGTGTAACAGAAACAGTGCTCTCTATATAAGCTATAAAGAGAACAGATTCAAATACATATTTGGAATTGACACAAAAAAATATTATAAATCAACAATAATTAAAATATGCATTTCATTAGGCCGGACATGATTTTATGTAGACTGTTATGAGTCTAGATAAGAATCAGCACTGTACGCTAAAGCTAAACAGTCATCCATCTTCTTTCACTTGGTGTAAATGTGCAGTCTAACTGTGAAAAGCCATCCATCGCATAATCTGTCTCTCTCACAGTGATGTATCCATCTGTGTCCTTCATCTAATGCCTCTACCTGTCTTCACTGCTGGGTAAACAAGTGCTCTGGACACAATTACTGTAACAAATCCCCCTCCCCACCACCACCACCATTACCCTCCACCCCACACTATTTCTATTTTCCTCCCACACAGTCTCACCCATTCTCCCTCATTTCAAGCTTTACCTCCAGCACTCTCTTGTTCTTGATCTCTCCTCACACCACAATAGCGCTGGCCTCATTTGTTTTTATCTTGTGGTTATAATGACATTTCATTTAGGCTCTGCTTGGCTGGGTAGGTAAACCAAAACTCTTCATTTTTCTCTGTCAGATGGAGAGAAAAAACTTGTGTAGCAAATGGGCACTGCTGCAGCTTTAGTGATTCAGATTTTCTTATAAAGAAGAGGAGCTTAATTGTGCTTTTCTCATGTCAAAACTTTGGAAATTAATGCCTCCTGAGAGTTCACGATGGGTTATTGATCTTTTCAGTTGATGCTAATGAGTCTTCACATATATATATTAGCCCTCTAATGGTAAATTTTACTGTAGACAAGGCTTTAGTGAGGCATTTTTAATGGACTGATTGACACACTGAATTAAGAACCCAGACAAACAGATGTCACTGCTTCATTTCTGAATACACACTTGGCTTTTGAGAAAGAAAAGCCCCTGAAGACACTGCAATCCTGACAAACAAGGATGTGGGAGCACAGGAGAATAAAACCAAAAGGCAAAAAGGAGAAATGAGATGTGACATAAAAATAAATCATTGTAAGGAAAGAAAAAAGAGAAAGGAGTACATTTGTGTAACACATATCGTGTCTAGAAGGACAACCAGCCTCTCTGGTCTAATCTTAGCTCTTAATCAGATGTATAAAGTCCAGAAAAGCCTTCCTCCCTCTCCAACATTAAACTCTGTCTTCACAGATTAAAAGTGTGTTGAAAAAGTGTCCATATTCTATTATGCCTCTCTAATAATCATTATCTATGTGTTTTCTGCTCATTCCAGACACCTGATTAAGGAGCTGCTTGTATACCTGCCTTCTATAAGTCATTACTTAAGCATACACGTGGTTCAGATGCAGCATCATTTCTTCTGTTTTATATACACAGCTAGTTGACTTCAGCTTTCCAGACACTTTGTTAGTAAGTACCTCCAGGGCATACACTGGCAGCTTGTTAAGTCAAAATGTCTTGTTTTATGTTCTTTTTCTTCCCATATTAAATAAGAAAAATGCAGCATGTGGTTATGAGGCTTTGGATTGTTTAAAGATATGTTTGACTGAGCTTGGCTGAATAATAACATTGAAGTATTAAGTCAGCCATAAAGCTATGCACAGAAAAAAAACTGGAGTATTCAAATTTCAGAGTTAAACATTTCCAATTGATTTGAACTCACCAGTTGTAACATATTCAGAGTAAAATGTTTAGTGTTGCAGTTATTTCACAGTCTAAATTAAAGAATCTGTCATGGTCCTGGATCTTTGACCCAGCATTTTGAGTTTGTCTGGACTTGTTGTTTTCTTTGAAAGGTATAAGATCATTTATGTTATAGTTCCTGAGTGTGTTATATTCTAGTGCCTCTGAGTTTATTTTTAGTTCTTGATTTTCTTGTTAGTTCCCCTTCATGTCCAGTCTGTCTCTGTCTCATCTCTGTGTCCTGTCTTCAGTGTCTCGGTGTTTCACTCTTTGTCTCCCCAGTCTGTCGTGTCTCCATGTCTGTTTATCCCCTGTCCCACTGTTAAGTTCTCGTGTCTTAGATTGAGTCTTAGTGTGTGTTACTTCCTGTCTTATTTTGATACAGTTGTGCTCATAAGTTTACATACCCTGCCAGAATTTGTGATTTTTTGGCCATTTTTCAGAGAATATCAATGATAATACAAAAACTTTTCTTTCACTCATGGTT
>VUQS01031859.1:0-11484 GCA_015108495.1 Heterochromis multidens | reverse complement strand
CTTTGACAGCTCTTTGGTCTTGGCCATAGTGGAGTTTGGAGTGTGACTGTTTGAGGTTGTGGACAGGTGTCTTTTATACTGATAACGAGTTCAAACAGGTGCCATCAATACAGGTGACGACTGGAGGACAGAGGAGCCTCTTACAGAAGAGGTTACAGGTTTGTGAGAGCCAGAAATCTTGCTTGTTTGTAGATGACCAAATACTTATTTTCCACCATAATTTGCAAATAAATTCTTTAAAAATCAGACAATGTGATTTTCTGGATTTTTTTTCCTCATTTTGTCTCTCATAGTTGAGGTATACCTATGATGAAAATTACAGGCCTCTCTCATCTTTTTAAGTGGGAGAACTTGCACAATTGGTGGCTGACTAAATACTTTTTTGCCCCACTGTATGCATTGCCAACTACTGACCAGCTATTATCTTACTTCAAAGTTCCAGTTAGTGTGAATGCAGGCTGGAAAATAGGCTTGAAAGGTGGTCTCACTGGAGACCAACTGTTTGGTCAGAAAACTATTTTAGCAGTCAGTCTTTTCTCCCAAGGGTGCTTTCCCATAGACAGTTTAACAGCTGAATTTCTTTTGCAATCAGAGGAGTCAACTCCTGCTGGCCATTAGGAAGAATGTTTGATTAACACCCCCACCAAACCCTCTGTCTTTGAATGTGGATTTTTTTCAGTCTTTGTACATTACAAATGTTTGTTTCATTGATGCAAATATTTGTAACGTTTCAGAATTCCTTGCCAATAAACCCATTATGTTGTTTGGTATCAAAATGTATTGGCCACAATGTTCTTGGTGCAGCTGGTGCCCTAGAAGTTTCATTTCCTGAGCACAAACCAAGAAACTGTTTGTGAGAGACACTTATTGTTTCACACGGCAATGTTAAAGGGATGGAAACCACTGAATAAACAGTATGGCAAAATAGAAAAATAGATATTATATCACCCATACTTATTAAGGTGACTGGTTCAGAATCGAAAGGTTGGTAGATTGATCCCCAAGCTTCTCCTGTCCATGTGTTGCAGTATCCTTGGGCAAGATACTGAACCCTGAGTTACTCCCGATGAATTAATTGAGTGTGTGTGAGTGTGTGTGAATGTTAGATAAAAGTGTTTAGGTATAAATTAAAGCACTGTATGAATGTGTGTGTGATTGGGTAAATGATACTTGGAGTAGAAAGCACTTTGAATGCTCAAATTGACTAGAACAGTGCTATATAAGTACTTGTAGAAGTGCATTTACCATACCCAAGTCAAACAAATAAGATGCTCCTATGAGAAGGTGTAGCTTTCAAATGAAAACTACACCTTCTCTTGGAAATTAGAGCATCAGGCAGTTAATTTCCTGCATTATGTATATTTTAATGTTCCAGTGTTTCTCTGTTCTGCATCAATTTTGCATTGATACAGTCTGATATCGGGCTTCTTTTGAGTTTTCTGTTACGTTATCTATTTAAATGTGAGGAATAACCAGTTTCTAAGCCAATTTGAAATGCCTGGAATTTAACTGCTCAAATGGAAAGATGGTGCTTTCTTCAGTCAATATGTGACTATAGTTCCTGAGTTTCAAAATAGATTCCTTACTCCCTATAGCAGCATCTGTGGTGTAAAATGGCTAAATAATGTTTGCTAGTAACATAAGGAAAATCAGTATGTGTGTAACTGGACCATTGGCAGGTAAATTGATTATATCATTCAGGATGCATTTAAACATCTGTCTATAAACATCTGTGAACTGATGACAATTGGGTCCCCCCTCAAACTGAAGTCAGTTGAGCTCCACTTAGAAACATAGGGGTTAGAAGAGAGGGAGGGAGGAGGCAGTACTGAGTGCAGAGAGAAAGGATCAGAATAGGGAGAATGAGAAGAGGGAACGAGGGAGGAGAGACACTAACAGCTCTCTTACACATTTGATGTTGCCGGTGTGGCAGGTGGAAGCCAGCGTCTGTTTGTTAACCACGTCCTCTACCGAGTGTCGTCATGTCAGAGCAATGATTGCACTGCACTAGTGTTAGCATGTCTGAGTCCTTCTGGACGGTGCTCTCCAATTTCTCACTGCCTGAGAGAAGCATGCTGCGGCGCTCCAAAAGGTACATGCTTATTTCAAACACATCCTTTCTCTTTCATTTCTGGTCGCCTCTTTTTTCTTACCTTCATTTAGTTTTTTCCCTCTTTCATATATGCCTTTTTTTTCCCGCCTTTTTTTTGCTCTGTTTTCCTCTCCTTTATCCTTCCTCTTAATGTCTTAATGCTCAGCAGGAGCAGCTCCAACATGAAGGTCAGCTAACTCGATATGTGTTTTGATGTATGAACAGGGTGCTTTTTGAATGGAAGTTATTTTCATATGCAACACTGCTGGCATCTGCAGTGTGGATGTTTGTTTTCAAGTTCGTTTTTTTATAGTATTTCCTCGATATGACTATACTTGCAGAGAGATTACAAAGCATGATTTGACAATGTGCATCATTGTTTCTTCATCTGTCGTTCTCTCAGTTGACCCCTCTCCTTCTCTACTCTCTCCTCTCTGTCTGTCAAACCCGAAGTAGCTTCTCCAACAGGAACAAGAGGGAGAGACAGGGCTGTACTTATCACTTTGAAGCAGCAATTTTCTTCCTCCTCCCTGTAATAACAGGGGTAGCTGACATGCACACACACACACACACACACACACACACACACACACACATGTCACTACGTCCTGTTGTATGTTTCTCTTGTGTCACCTCCAGAGCAGTGTTTTTAAGGGAAGAAGGCTTGTGAAGTGAGACAGTAAGGAAACTCCTGCATAGCAACAGGCTTTGGCAGTTTTTGGATTGGAGTGGATGGAGTCGACAGATGACGTTAAGCTGTAATCAGGGCATAGCAGTTATCACTTGAACAAGATGAAGGTGATCTGAAGGTTTGGGAAGAAATTGTACTCTTTTCTTGTCGCAGCACTTACCACATTCAGATCAGAAGTATAATATGTTTTACTTCTCCATCATTTTCAGAAATGTCTACTTACAGGTTTTCTTTTTAGCTCTGTAACTGTAAGTCTGGTTTTTACATCATATCAAATGCCAAATGATTCTGTTTTTTGCATTGTTATATCATTAGCGTGTGCTTAACACAACAGTGTGCTTCTGTTGTCAATTTCAGACTTTAAAAGAATGTAGCTAGTCTGTATGATGTGTTTTCTTACATAGCTTGTTCTTTTGTGTTTGCTATTTGACATTAAAATGACACAATGGGAAATACACCAATCAGCTAAAACATTCAAATCACCTGCCTGATAATGTGTTGGTTCCCCTTGTGCCATCAAAACAGCTTTGATCCACCATAGCATGGACACCAGACCTCTGGTGGTGTCCTGTGGTGTCAGGCACCAGTGGATCCAGGTCTTCTGTAATCCACAATCAGTGGATTGAACCGCAGAGCTGTGCTGGTTGCACTAAACTAATTTATAGAAACTAGGGATGGTAATTTGAGGCAATAATACTATTTCATATTCTCTGAGAACTGTTTTTCAAATATCACCCAACTGCATCCGCTCCAAAATGACTGTATATGGTTGTGGTAAAAGTGAGATATGTTAACTTTGCCCTCTGGAATTTTCACTTGAACTTGTTTTTATTTATTTTTCAGAACTGTTTGACTACTCTAGTTTTAAGCTTTGCATGTGTCTTTTGTTTGTACACTAGCAACTAATCTCCACCACGCACACTTTACCTGTAGTCATACAGCCCTAGAGACTGCTCCACGACCCTCTGGCAACCACCAGCCATGAGAGAAAAATTAGTATTTCCTGAACCATTGCAAGCTGTTGCTGGAGGTTGATGGAAGCTGCTGGGAAAATGATTGCTAACGCTCCAGTCACGCAGGCCTACAGAACTGTCAGTGACCTCCTGGCAACTATCTGTCGCTTGGAAAAAATGTATATTCCCCAACCAGTTGGCAAAAACCTCCTTGTGATTTCTTTGGCCTCTAGCATATTGCTGTGATCGTAGTTTGAATAGAAATGACAGACTTGTCTACAAACAATCCAGCTACTCTCTGATCTGTATGTAAACTGTGAAAAGTGTAACACAAACCGGAAATGGAGACCATTTGCCTTCAAAGTAAAAGCTGCACCTTTTGAAACATGTTGGCCACAGCACTGAGGCACAACTTTTACTTGTGAAGGCAGATGTTCTGCATTTCTGGTTTGCATTGCATTTTTTCAAGTTTTACTATCACTTAGTAGTAGTGAGAGAGTATTTGCAGACAAACGTGAAAAACTACAGACAACCATGACCACCAACAGCCAGCAACCTTCAGGAACCACTGCCAACCAGTTGAGGAATAGACATTTTTCCCTAGCAACCGTTGGTTGTATCCTGTCCAATATGGCAGACAACTCTTGAGCAATGTGCACATGACATCATGTGAGAAACCTCAATAGTGGCTGGCAAACAGCTTCTAGGTACATTACCACCAGCTTCTGATGGCTATGCTATTACATCAAATCACGCACCAGTAAAAACAAGGGAAACTGTATGTTTTAAGTTAAGAAATAGCTGCATAAACCTTTGGCTTCTGTTATAATTTATTGACTATTCAAAATTCATGGTCTTTCCAAATAGGAACCCCCAAAATACTGATGGGACTTTGACTACTTTGTGTTTCATCTTTCTTTACAATGCTTTTGGTAATAGTGACAGGAGTGATGTAGATAGGTACTCCTAATTTTCTGATACTACTTTGATGAAGTACTTTAATTTTGGCTAACACAGTTATAAACCTCTACTTTTGTTCATGTACAGGTGTATAAACATTTTTTTCCTCTAAAAACCTTTTTCATTTAACAAAAACAAAAAGGTTGATGCTAGGCTATCTGTTAGAAACCGTTCATAATGAAACACAAGAAAGATAAGGAGTTGAATCCTTTATTGTTTGTTAGATCATTAACCCTACAGCTCTTTACACAAACAGCAGAGCAGACACACATATACGACATGCAGTCACAAAGTCTGTCATCATTTTGATTTCCTGTGGTGGCTATAACCCTCATTCCAAGTTATTGTGTGGACTGTGGGAAATGAGTTTAGCTGTAGATCTTATCCATATATACTTACCTTCTATGTGTTTAGTGTGTGTGTATGTATGCGTGGGCACACCTGCAGCGCCAATGCAGCTCTTTGTTCATCAGTGACATGGCTAAACGGTGCCTTTTGTGTGTTACAGTGGCAAAGTTTATTAGATCCCAATGTTTCATGCAGTTTATCATATTGCAGATAGAAACTGAGTAAACACATGTTGAAATGTTTACTGATTTGGAAGAACAAAGTGCTGTGCATGTCATAAATCCCCCTAAACTCATTTTAAAAAAACAAACATAAAAGCCTTTTTTTTTCTATTCCTATAAATTACACTTTTAAATGACTTTCCACCATACTGTTAAATGGGCTGGTGAATCAACAAGGAGTACAACTACTAATAGAAAATCATTAAGGGTCATTCTGACTTGGGTAAAACTATGGTAATTTTGACTGAAGTTTCAGTCATAAATACTGCTTCAGCCAGAGAAGCAATTCAGTGTTTGTGCTCTTACCTGACAGCCTGCTGCTTTGATGGTGACACCAGGTACACAAAAACTCACTTAACACTTATCTACATGCACACAAACCACACACACACACACAACACACGCACACGCACACACACACAGAGTGAGATCTGCATAATGAATGCATGTTTCCCAGCAGGGATCCAAAATGCCTGCAGGAGAAAGAAGGTAGGATACTCTCAGAACTGCAGCTACATTTGTCTCTGTGAGTCAGAAATAAACATACAGGGAGCTAATGGTGATAATGTGTCAACCAACAGCAACTCACTGGAGCTGTTGCTCTTACACTGGAGCTGTCACTCTTAGAATTATTTTTAATTGTTCCTGCTCCTGTGCTCCTTTGTGCCACTGTCTGTCCTTGGTACCTTGTTGTCTACATTGGAAGTGACTGGTGACTCAAAAAACTAGAGGGCCAGAATTCCTTTTGCATTGGAATTTCAAAAATGAGAGAACACTTATTTTAGAAATGATAGTGATGGTTTTGTTTTTCTTTTTAAATATTTTAATCTCCCTCTTGTCTCTCAAAAACTACAGGAGGAGGAAACTCCTTTGCCTCAGTGGGCGAAACACCACTGGAAGGCACTTTCTCACTTCCTCTGTTCCTCAGACGTTTCTGATCCCTTGCTTGACTCAGATGGTAATCCATATTCTTGAGACAACCACTGCGCTTTGTTCATTTTTTGCATCAGCAGCAGCAGACTGAGTGACAGTTGCTGTAAATTAACCTATACACAGTCAACAGTTCTTTTGTCTTAGCGGGACTCTCAGTGTGCTGCAGGCCATATTTGTAATCCTTCTGCCGTCCCCTGGTGAAGGTGGTTAATTTGTTCCTTTGCTTCTTTTCATATTCTTTATTACTTCTTTCCATTGTTTGCTATCCTTCTGTATCTTCTCATCTCTGGTTGCACAAACTTTGTTGTCAAACTAACCTCACTCAGTACACTCAATATACTTCTAGATCATTATTTCCAGATATCAGATATAACCTAGTAAGTCTCTTAAAGCAGTATTCCAAAGCATTTCAGCTTAATTAAATGTGTAATTTTCAGTCAAGCATATGAATCTGTGATTATGCCGTGTTAATCATTTTTATGTAAGGTTTCACCCAGACATTTTATAGAAAATGGTAGCGTATACAAAAAATTCTTCAAATATTCATGTACTCAAAGGGACAAATTGGACCTTTTTTGTTACTCTTTGATTTTTCAACTTAAGATGAATCCAATGAGTGGATTTCTTTGGATTTCTTGACCAGGCCTGTACATTTTGGACCCTCAATCATCTGTTCTCATTTGCAACATCAGATCAAGACTTCAGCTTAACATTTACTGCTGACACTGCATGGCCTTTCTTCTCGCACCTTTATGCCATGCAACTACCTAATTAGCTGGTCTGTTGTTCATTCAATCCATCACTTTTATATTTGAAGTTGTAATTATTATTGCAGACTCCTAATTTTGGCCATCAGTTTATCTGTCTCTCTTTCCAGCTGATCCTTCCTGTCTGTCTCCTACTATTTCCTACTCCTCACCTGCCTTAGGCCACTTGTTTGTTTGTTTTTTGTGTAGGTGTGTTTTTGCACTGTATGTTTAAATCTCAGGCTTCGGGGGAAATTTACAAAAAGGTAAATGGTGTGTGTGTGTGTGTGTGTGTGTGTGTGTGTGTGTGTGTGTGTGTGTGTGTGTCTTTGTAAGATGAAGAAATTCCATGAACACACATCACTGAGTCTCTAATTTGGCAGTTCATCCCTCATACAGGTTTCTGCGTCAACTGCATGCTGCCACAAACTTCTGATGTGGCACATTTCAGCAGATGGTAGAAGACACACACACTTACACACAGAATACCATAAATAGATTACATATTATTACATATAGTAATTTATTGTCATGATCAAATGTATATTAAAAAATCCTCACATGCACACACAAGCTTTAGTATACATACACACAATGCATTTAATTTGTTCCACTTCCATAACCCTCACCATTACCTAAATAAAATAAAATCTTTTTTTTTCTCTGTTGTTGTTATATTATTTTAACATGTTCAAAACAAAGCCTCAATACAAATACAAATATTAATTCTAATATCAGCTCTAAAACCAGACTAAAGGACCAGAGTAAAATTCCCTGAAGTTCCAAAACTTAAGGCCTAGAAATCAAAAAACAAAGATTAAGAACCTCGCTGACGTGAAAATAAAAAAAAAAAATTAAGACTTCAAACTGATTTTTTGACTGTGGAAAAACGTGGGTTGTGTGATCACTCATGTAGCCTGTCAGAAACACTGCACTACACAACTGCATAATTACAGCCAGCAGATGTGATGGGCCAATTAACACAGCACACACATGCTGTTAGTGTGCCGACACCTGGTGGCATCAAGATAATTTGTCAGGAGAGTCACTATTTGTGTCCATTTGTTCACTAAAGACATTTTTCCTACAATTTAGAATAATATACACAGTAAGACTGAACAGAATTATTTAGCTTTTGTCCTGTGTACAGACATAACACAAAAATGCTTGATTTGTACTCACTCAAAGATGAACAAATACCAAACCATGTTTCTTTTGTTTTTACTTTAAAGGGTATCTACGAAGCTTTTTCTTTCAGGGTTTTTTTTAATCTACTTTTAGCTTTGTTGATGTCAATGAGTCAATGATCAGGACCTTGTTTCAACATACGAGTTCAGTTATGATCAAGAACCTTAAAGTCTAGGAAATATGTTTGATGGTTTTTGACATTTTACAAACTCAACCGCTGTCTTTATCCACTGTTAAAGTTGCAAAAACACAGTAAAAGACGTAGTGACATCAAAATCTGGTATACACGTATAGTTTTGAAATAGGTGCCTTTCAGAGACATGCAGTTCAACAGTTCAACATAGATTGATATAAGCCTGCACAAAGATGAATAGTTAGTGCCATACACCATAATAATGTTGGTCCTGTGTGTGGGATCAAAATGGCTCCATCCAGCTGATTACTTAGCCTGTAGTATGGAGATCCTTTAAAGCCTTGATGAAGCCTTGACGTTCACAACTCCACTATGGTCCACTCGAGTCAGAGTGGACCAGGCAGTGGGCTTCAAAGAAGTATAACTACTCGGCCATTGGGTCTCCAGCTTTCCGTGTCCGCAACGGAGTATAATCAAAGGTTAAGTCCTGTAAATTGTGAGTTGGAGCAGGTGAAGATTAGACTTTTTGCAGTAGATTACCCACACCCTGTTGTGGGTTCACAGTTTGTTCCTTTTTCATGCTGAGTTTTGGAGTTTTCTTTATATTTTAGAGTTTTGGTTCTGGTTTTGATTTCATTTTTTGTCTTATAACTTTAAGTATTTGTGATATTATGGACTTATCGATCAATTTCATTTTGACTTTTATAATTCTGTTGATGAGTTTCATTTCTGTGATTCATTTCTTATGTTTTGGTTCATGTCTTAGTTATTTTTTTGTAGTTTTAGTTACCTCAGTGTTTCCCTGTCTGTTCCTCTTTCTGTTAGTGCCAGTGCCCTCGCCTCTGTTATCATGTTTAGCATGAGCCTTCTGAGGCCTGTACAATGAAGCAAGTTCAACATACCTAGGGTATCTTTCTGTCGGGATTCACTTATTTTAACATCGGCAATCAGGGTAAGCGGTCACACAAAGCTGCTTGCCAACTCGCTAAGTTAACTCAGGGTTTAACTCAAGGTTTGTATGTTCACATGCAAGGGTTGGAATTGGCAGCATCTGACCACAACTATGTCACTATATTAAGACAGGAGAGAATCTGATGGATTATAATCAAGTATTTTTAAATGTTTAAAATACAGTTTTAGTTTTATTCTTTCAGCTCTTGTGATGCTGATTTCCAGAAAATGAATTGGTCAGTAGGTGGTGATTTTGGGCCTATTGCTCTCTACTGCTCCAGAGCAGGTTAGGTTTGCAGCATAAATTACCACAGCGATATACCCCAGAAAGAAGTGAACCACCTTCGTAGTACAGAAAACCCAGGGTTAACTATAAAGTTACCTGGATAAGACAAAATCCTGCTTCGTAGTACAGGCCTCTGGTCTCTGTGCTTAGTATGAGTCTGTTGGTTTTTTTCTTGTTTTACTTATATAGTAAGTTTTCTCTTTTGACTAGTTCTGGGTTTTACTTCATGTTTGTCTAATTGTTGTCACCTGTGGGGATTAATTTCACTTGTCTCCTATCTGTCTCATAGTTAATTCCCCAGTTATTCCTGTCCTCCCCTTTGTTTTTTTCTGATTGTCTGGTTGTTCACCCACCTGTTTTCCTTACTTCTAGCCTGAGTTTAGCTTGTTAAGCTTACTTAGCTTTTATACTGTTTTACCTTGCTGTTTTGCCAGTTATTGTACAGGGCCTTTTGTTAACATTTTTGCTTGCACTACATTTTATTGACAGCCTTGGGTTCTCTCATTGTGTTTGCATTTGAAAACAACAGGGGCATCTGCCTGAACATGCATTGTTCTCAGCCAATGTTGTCTGGATGTGAGAGGTGGCAGCTGAACAAATGTGTCACTTTAGAAAGACATCATACCAGCTTACCTGGATGTCGCATCACAGCCTCCTCTTCTATCTGTAATTTCCCCCGAGTGAAGCCAGCCTTTCCTCAAGTCATTACGGGCACACTTGGCTCGGAGCTTCAGAGTAAACAACAAAGTCAAAAAATCTTGTGAGCTTGTGTTAGAGCTGTTGGCTGTGAAGACTGCCCCTTCATTTCCTCCTCTTCTCCTTCTGTCTGGGGACAGATGTCACAGCTTTAAAGCAGATTGCTCTTTCCTCTACAAGTATATTTGGTACAGTAGTATGTACACACCCGAATGAGCATCTTAACCCAAAGGGGAGCTGAAGTCTAACCATTTCAGTGCAGGATTGACCTCATAAGCACTGTTCAGCAATTAGTGATGGAGCCTTGAGTCATATTTCTTATTGCAATGTGAAAAAAGAGAGCAATACTTTTTTAAAAAGCCTAAATTATCCACTAAACAAAGCCCTGTTCCTACTGTAAATATGCAGTGTAATTATTTTAGCCACAACTATATAAATGTGTGTCTTGTGACCTGACTACACAAACCAGTGTGAGAGTTTATCAGTTTAAATTCTATAGAATTTTAAATCCTTCTCCTTACATACAAAGTCATGAATGCCCATCATATCTTAAAGATCTAATAGTACCATACTATCCCAACAAAGAATTTGCTGTGAGCATTCAGGATTACTTGTGGTTCTTTTGATAAAATGTATAGTTAGAGCTGGATTAGATGATCCTGAACAGTCCCTTAGTTTTGCTGCTATAGGCTCAAACTGCTGGGGGTTTTCCCACAATCCACAAAGCATATTTTTTTCCATCTCCCTCTTTTCACCTGTGATAGATTTTTATGTCAATATTATTTTCTTTTCCCCCTCACCCCCTAATCGGCAACAGCAGATGGCTGCTTCTCCCTGTGCCTGGTTCTGCCAGAGGTCCCTTCCTGTTAAAAGGGAGTTCTTCCTCTCTACCACCAAGTGCTACTCACAGGGGATTGTCACTCCCAGTGCAAACCTTAAGATCTTCAGCTCTGCCTCGTGTCTTTTGTCAGTGCTACATAGTAAATCTTAGTAGACCTCACTACCATCTTGTAAACCTTCCCTTTCACTCTTGTTGCCATCCTTCTTTCAAAAATCACCCCTGACACTCGCCTCCACCCACTCCACTCCACCTGCACTCTCTTCTTCATCATCTCTCTTGTGCACTGTCTGTTGCTTTGAATGGTTGACTCCAACTATTTAAACTCATTTAACTTCACGATGGGGCAGCACTGTTGCCTCACAGCAAGAAGGTCCTGGGTTCGACTCCACCATCTGGCCAGGGCCTTTCTGTGTGGAGTTTGCATGTTCTCCCCGTGTTTGCGTGG
>VUQS01031854.1:0-18926 GCA_015108495.1 Heterochromis multidens | reverse complement strand
TACTTAGCTGATTGGTTCTTGCCATAATATGAATTCTAACAGTTGTCAAATAGGGCTGTCAGCTGTGTACCAACCTGACTTCTGCACAACACAACTGATGGTCCCAACCCCATTAAGAAGGCAAGAAATTCCACAAATGAACCCTGACAAGGCACACCTGTGCAGCGACAACCATTTCAGGTGACTACCTCATGAAGTTCATTGAGAGAAGGCCAAGAGTGTGCAAAGCAGTGATCAAAGCAAAGAGTGGCTATTTTGAAGAATCTAAGATATAAAACATGTTTTGGGTTATTTCATACTTTTTTGTTTACTACATAATTCCATATGTGTTCATTCATAGTTTTGATGCCTTCAGTGAGAATCTACAATGTAAATAGTCATGAAAAAAAAGAAAAAACATTGAATGGGAAGGTGTGTCCAAACTTTTGACTGGTAGTGTACATATTTACAATAGCTCTGTTTACAGTATGATAATGTGTTTAATTCTGGCCCCACTATTTCTCATTTTAATGCAGAATACAGTGTTTCTAAAAATATAACTGTAACTGATATGCTATAGTCAAAAATAACCAATGAATATGCAGAAGATGATATAAGGTGGAACTAACATATGATGCTAAGTCTATTTGTAACCTTTGAAGCTACTGAAGGTTGAAATTAAAAGCTTGTTATTTTTTATATGTTATGGATAAGTATCTTGTTAACCATCCTCCAAGGTTTGAATGTCAAAAATATCTAATTTGCCATAATTAAAACACTTTCGTGTATCAAAGGAGCATCTGGCAGCTTCATCTGTGGGTTGCAATGAACCTTCTCCTCATGAATATGTAAATCAACAGTGAACCTGAAAGAATCAACGTAAAGCCGCAGGCCAAACCCAGCCAGTGATAAATCACAAAGCGATAAGAAATAATATTAGAGAGGATTCAAATGAGTCAACAGTAGGGCCACATAAGGTAATCCACAATTAATAACACAAAGACATCAGATGTTATCTGCTCTGGTCAATCCCTAGTGTCAGGGAATTAGATGAAGTCAAGTGTGTCAGCGAAGCTAATGGTCCAGATAGATTATCTCCAGGCTGATGTAGCTTGCAGACAAGCCAAAGTCAGCTAATTCAGTGCTTTCTGTCAGTGTCACCATTTTTACAGCAAGTGTAAACCAGCTGGACTTTGAGGATCTGGAACTGTACAGAGACAAATTTAAGATTTAGTAGGTCAGCAGTGCTGTAGATTGAGCACAGTATTGTCACTGAGAGAATAACAGGTTCAGGGATAGTGATGTCATTTTAACCCATGCTGAAGCCAGTACTGTGGAAGGATATTTTTTGTTCTTTGATTTTATTTTTGAACTGCTAATTTTGTACTACAATTCAAATTTAACTGATGTCTACAGCATCTTTCAGAAACTTGATCTCCTTTCACCTTCTCACAGTGAACACCCAAAATTGCTGGTCAGGGAAAATACAGCTGTATGTTTAACAGAGGTTCACTTGATATTGCAGTATTGATTCTGCCTCGCACTTCAGAAAAATTTCTTATGCCCTAAAGGTAACAAGAGAAATAAAAGTGAAAGAAATCACAGATCCAAGATTTTGAGTCCTTTGGGAAGAAATTAAGTTCAGTTAGACTTTAAAGGGGCTGTTAGATGGAATGTTGGATGTGATTTTACCATCAACCTTTCACTTGTTCCACCATCTGCTATTACAATAAATTGTAAAAGCTGCTCTCCCTCTGTTCAGTGCCATAAAGCACTTTTCTTTGTGCGATCCGGCATATTATCCATGAAATCCAAGCCTAGAGCACAATGCAGCATACAAAGCTGTAGAGACTGCCAGTCTTTTAATTGTACTAAAATACCATACCATATGTATATATCAGTGTATCTGTGTAATTATTTTAATATTTTTTTTAAAAGAGAAGATTAAAATAATGGAATTCAGAGACCTAGGCTAGAATAATTTCCCAGACCATATTATTCCTGAACCTGAAATGACATTATGACAGCTAAACCCAAGCTTTAACAGGCACAAAAGAAAATGCATATGGGTCTTTAAAAATTGTTTACCCTGTTACTTACCACCAAAGTGCTACCTTTGCTTTACTTTAATTCTGCATAAAGCACTTGTATCTGCTACTGCATCCCACTCTGAACCAGTAAGGAAAATGACTGATAAAAAATGAATTGCCACTTAACATTCTAAAATATAAATTTTTTTTTCACTCCAAGAGAAAATCAAATTTACCTCTTGTAGTATATTTTTACTTTGCATTACAGAAATGTACACAAAGAGAATACAAGATCCTATAGTGAAATTTGCCAACGCCAGCTAATTCAGGGCATGTCTGTCTGTTGGCCAAAATATCTAAATCTTAAAACATTAATCAAGAATAGTTTAAATCTTTGAAACAAATACTAGATATCCTGACTCACTACTATGAATAAAGCTCCATAAGAAGTGAATACTAGTTTTACCTTAATGAAAACAGATAACATGTTTTAACCGCCTTGCCTAGTAAACACCCTTGCTTCCCAAACTTGACATCCTAAGCTTGGAACAATTACTTTCTGTTAAGCTATATTTATGTATTTAATATGTATTATGTTTTGCTTCCAAAATGCCAGACTTTCTTGTAATTTTTTAAAGTGGTCTTGAGCAGTAGCTCTTCAGGCTTTCTGAAGGTCTTTCAAAGTTTTTCTTTGGACATTTGCTGGTTTTTCTCTCATTTTCAGTCCAGTCCTTGAACCTGATAATTTTCAAAGGAATTATTTTTTTATTTGTTAAGCCACTCAACACTGACCTATGAATTACTCAAACAAAAAAGGCATCTAACTCAAGGGAAGAACCAGGGTTGTGTCTACACATAACAGACAAGAACCAGTTTTAAACTGTATCTTTAGGCCTGTTGAAAAATCATATAATGTGTTCAATTTATTTTGTTGAATCTATGAAAAATGCCAAAGATAACATAGTCTGACAGGCATAAAACAGTATATTTGCACCAACAAGGCAATTCCCAGAGAGTTATTAGCTAAAAACTTGGCATATCTCAGCATGTTGTGCAGTGAGTCCTTAAAAAATCTGAGAAAACTGGACATATGGAGGACAAAAGAAGAAGTGACAGGCCAAAAAAAAACTATCTACAAAAGTCATGTCTTTAAGAAATAGGAAAAAATCCATAAAAAACCTGACACAGGACCTGAGAAATGCATCTGGCCTGATCCATCTGCTGTTCGCTGAAGTTTAATAAGAAATGGTCTCATTGGAAGAGTGATTATCAAGAAGCTATTCTTAAGGACAGGAAACAGGAAGAAAATTCTGAGATATGCCAAATTACATAAGAAATGGACTGAAAAATCAGTGGAAACAGGTCTTATGGATCTAAATTTGAGATTTTTGGTTAACATTATTGTCAGTATGTACGGCGGGGGTCAGGAGAGAGGTACAACAATGAGTGTCTACAGCCATCTGTACAAACAGGGTGGAATCTCTGTCATGATTTGAGGCTGCATTTCAGCCAGTGGTGTTGGGGATCTTGTCAAAATCAATGGAATAATGAAAATAGAAAAGTACCGTCAGAGTTTCATTCACCATGCAATACCATCTGGAAAGCAGATGGCTTAATTTTTCAGCATGACAATGATCCCAAACACACTGCCAATGCAGTAAAAGCATAACTGTATAGAAAAACACAACAGAACACTATCAGTCATGGATTGGCCTCCCCAGAGCCCGGATCTCAACATTATTGAAGCAGTGTGGGATCATCTTGACAGAGAACAGAAACAAAAGGCAACCAATATCCAAAGAAGAGCTTTGGAATGTTCTTCAAGAAGCCTGGAGAACTATTCCTGAAGACTACTTAAAGAAATTACAAGAAAGCTTCCTAAGAGAGTTCAGGTTGTGTAAAGCTAGTATTTCCGTGTGTGTTTGCACATTTCATTAAATCGTTGCACCTATTCCCCATTTTCCTAGCAACATATAAAAAAAAGTGGTGTGGCTAGTACTGGCAGAGTGCATTACTGGCACAGTACTGTATTTTTTTCCTCAGGTGTTAAAAAAGCTTTCTTAAGAGTCATAGAGCGCACTAAGGAGGACATCAGTAGCCCTTATGTCAAGTAGAATATATTCTTGTATAAAATCAGTGGAGTGGGCCTTGTGACTTAAGGCACAGCCCATATTTATTGTGACTTAGACAGTTCTGAGATTCCCCTTCAGTCTTCAAATAGTAAAACCTAACATGGAAATCACACCTAGTCAGACTGTATTGGCTCCTTAGTTTCTTGGGAGGTTCAATCTGCCCACAGGCCTCTGATTAAGTCCTTTCCCTGTCTTATCATTCTGAAGAATCAAACAGAGCAAATGGAAAGCATTTTCCATGGGGATATTTCTTCAGCTGCAGCACAAACAGAAACCACTTGCAGCCTCAAACTGAATTTAAAATTTTTAGATAACGTTGTCAGGTGTGATTACTGTTTATATCACAACTCTTTCCTTCTGATATACAGTTTAGAAATTCCTCTACTGTATTAGCACTCTATTAACTTTTACGTTCACATTTCGTTTACATGAAAGATATCTTTTAGGCTGGTCAAAACTTGACTAACAAATAAATAAATAAATGTTTAATCATTTTCAGGAAGCACTGATTCTCTTGAGTGTTCTTAGGGAGTACTGATGGTAGGAGTGTAAGGATCGGCCAAACCTGTAATTTTCTCTTTATGTCTTGATTTCTAAGGCCATCATTGCATTTATCCTTTTTTGTGGGGTGTTTGTGGTAGGAGTATTCACTTCAATTCAATTCAATTCAAGTATTAAAAAAGTTACCTGAATGATGTTTAAAGCTTTCACCAGACTAGCACGCTTTAAACTAGCATTAACTACCACAGCTTCACATGGCTAATTACCATAAGTAATGTGAGCATGAAGCTAATTTACATGTCATTATTGCATATACTAAAGCTTTTTCTCAACCTATGTTTACTCACATGCTTAACACAACAACAAAACATAAATTAAAACAGACACAGTTAAACTGTGTATTTCACAACAAATCTTGGGTAACATACCAGTAGTGTCCCTGCGGTTAGCTCCAGTGATGAAGCTATCCCTGCTTTATTTGCCATGGTTCACATAATCCTCCTGAATGTATCTCTGTCACCTAATCCTCCTCCTGTGTCTGTGTTTACATTCATGCACTAAGCTGCTGCATTTCCCATAACTTTTACAACTTCTCTTCTGCACAGGCCATGGAAGTTTGTATCCCAGATTTGCCCTCGGTTTCAGATCCCTAGGTGACCGTCTTTTCAAGCCAACCATCAATGTACTCTATATGGATGTACGCACACTCACACACTTCCAAAACCTATAATAATGTGTAGATCTGCTGTAGTGATCACTGTCTCCCTCCTCAGAGATAGTTAATGCCTAAATCTCTTTCTAACTGGCAGGGAATCACATAATTGGCTGTGGTCCATTTGCTCACCCGCGTGTGTGTCCTCTCACCAACAGCAGATTTTAATGAATCAGTTTTACAGTGATTAGAGCTCCTGGCTATGAGGAGGTCAGGGAGGGAGTGAAAGACTCTGACCGCTGAGAGACGGCCAAGCATGGATGTCTGTAGTCTAAATGGTCTTAGCACAGTATGATGGGCTTAATCAAAACGCTGCAGTTTTCTTTCCCTTGATAATTCTTTGTCTGCTGCGTCACTGAAACTCACTATCTCTTTCTAAGAATGTATGTTTCTATCTCTCTCTGTGGATAAGCTCTCTCTCTCTCACTCATACACACACACTCTCTCCTCTGTCAGTATATCTCTCTTTCCTCCTTCCCATAATGCTTTTAGTTTCTACGTCAAGTATCCATGGTAGCCAAAACTCAAGGGTGCTGAACTACACTTAACAAAAGCAATTTGCATTTATCCTCACTCATGTCTGTTTGCTATGACAGTTTACCTTGTGCTATAGTTAACAGAAATGGACAAAAAAGAAAAAAGAGGCCTAAGTTTTGGTCATTAATTGAATCATATATATGTCATTTCTACCAATTATAATTTAGCAGTAACAAAAATGTTTGCAAATTAAATGGCTTCCTATAATCTTTTGAAAAATGTCAACATTGTAATGTGGTCTATGCCAGTGTTCCCCTCAGGACAACTGGATCTACAATGCAACACTAAATGGAACCTAAATTTTCCATTTAATTTCAGGCATAAAAATTTGCACATGTACTTTGCTTAACTATTGCCATTTTAGTCTACTTTATGCCTCTGCTCCAGCAAATTTCAGAATTGTTCTTTATATCCATTTAGTCACTGGTTACTTTTATTATTAAGGATTTACATTAAATCAACGGGGAAAAAAATCACCACATGCCACTAAAGCAGCTACATTGTGCCTTGGCATTGATTCTACAAGTCTCTGGATCTTCTCTCCTACTGATATCTCCTCAATTTGCTGTTTTGATGATGAGAGTGGAGAGTGGAGTCTAACACATCGGTTTTAAATCTAGGTTTAGCTCTATTTACACCTAAGGCCATAGTCTATGATGCACATTTTTATTCCCATCAAACCATTCAGTGATTCCTCATGACCTTTGGTTGGGGCCGCTGCAAATGTTTCATCACAGGATAAAGGTCATCACTTTGCATTGATTTACAATGACCCTTCTCTATAAGTGGACAATACCAGCAAAATATCCAGCACAGCACAAGAGTCCACATGATCCCTTCACTGAGGATTCAGGTTTGGCTTTAATTTGCCACTCGTAAAGATGTTAAAATCAGTTTATATCGACAGTCTATGACATAAAGTGCTACTTACACAAATATGCATCTCTAATAATGATCTGTTAATATAATAGGACACTGACATAGGCTTCCGCTGCCTAAGGAGTATTTTCAATATTGGAAATATTGCAGAATTGTAACTGCAAATTAGCAAGAGGTGAAACATAAATGTAACCCTTTTTTTGTCATCATACCAACATCCCACACCTTTCAAATTAAATTTAGAAAATTTGCTTTGTTTTGGCTGTTGATTAGTATTATTTGCCCAGCATTTGCTTTTGATGTTTCAGAACACTAAACAGGAAACTCTTAAAATGCCGAAAACATAAATATGCACACATACAAATACCTTCACTGGCATCTGCTGGTTGATAAGCACTACTCATACCCTGAAGCCCAGCCTCTGCAGTGATACAAAGCCTGGCTCATAGCAGTGCACTGCCGAGCCAACTCCACTGATTTACCATGTCAACTTCTCTAATTCACCATGTTCTCCATGTTGGCCAGACAATCCATGTAGACAGCCTCAAACCAGCCACACTGACAGGGAAGGCAACGGCAGTTGGGGGTCTGCCCAATGCGTCTCTGGCTATGACACACCTGTCAATCAAATGGAAATACCACAATATGCAAGCCAGAGAGCTGTTGTGCTGGTGCTCCTGCCAAAAAGAGCCATGGATGTAATTTCTTTGTCAGCATTGCAACCTACATCTCAAATTACTAATACTACTAGTTTGTACTTTCTACTGTGTTATTAATATGTATTACTATAGGTTATCTTTTACCCTAAAATCCTCCTAATTCCCATTCTATGGTACTTCATCCTCTTTCAAATATGATTTTTGGCCACAGACAATGGCAGCCTATCACCAGCACATACTTTCTTATTCTACTAAATCATTCTAGTTATTTTAGGTTGTCAAGCAATCAAGCGCTACTTTTTCATGGTCTTAAATAGCTAGAATAAAAGATGTGATAATGAGATGCACAATCTTATACCTTCAAATCAGATCAGTGGTTGTCTTTATATAGTCTTGATCTGTCATGGATGCTAATGATACAAAAAGACAAACAGGATAAATTCTGCATATACAAAATACAGTTTTTGAATGATTATTTCATTTATTAAGGAAAAGAAAGCTATCCAAACCTACCTGGCCCTGTGCAAAAAAGTAACACACTGTAGGGAACCACAGTGAGAACCATTATCCACAAATGGAGAAAACTTCTAAACAACATCTAAAGACCTACAGGCCTCACTTGCATCAGTTAAGGTCAGTGTTCATGATTCAACAATAAGAAAGAGACTGGGCAAAAACAGCATCCATGGGAGAGTTCAAAGGCGAAAACCACTGCTGACCAAAAAGAACACAAAGGCTCATCTCACATTTGCCAAAAAACATCTTGATGATCCCCAAGACTTTTGGGAAAATATTATGTTGACTGACAAAACAAAAGTTAACTCCCATTACCTCTGGCATAACTAATACAGCATTTCATAAAAAGAACATCATAGCAACAGTCAAACATGGTGGTGGTAGTGTGATGGTCTGGGGCTGCTTTGCTGCTTCAGGACCTGGACGACTTGCTGTAATTGATGGAACCATGAAGTTTGCTCTCTACCAGAAAATCCTGCAGGAAAATGTCCAGTCATCAGTTTGTGGCATGAAGCTCAAGCACACTCAGTTTATTTGGCAGGAAAATGATCCAGAACACACCAGCAAGTCCACCTCTGAATGGCTAAAAACAAATTAAAATAAATAAACAAAAAGAAGGTTTTGGAGTGGCCTAGTCAAAGTCCGGACTTAAATCTGATTGAGATGCTTTTGCATGACAGGCCATTTATGTTTAAAATCCCTCCCATGTGGCCGAATTAAGCAATTCTGAAAAGAAGAGTGGACCAAAATTCCTCCACAGCGATGTGAAAGACTCATTGCCATTTACTGCAAACACTTGATTGCAGTTCTTGCTGCCAAGCAGGCCACAACCAGTGATTATGTTTACAGGGCAATTACTTTTTCACACAGGGCCAGGTAGGTTTGGATATCTTTTTTCCCTTAATAAATGAAATCATTGTTTAAAAATTGCATTGTGTATTTACTCTGGTTATCTTTGTCTAATATGAAAATTTGTTTGATGACCTGACAAATATGCAAAAAAAGTTAAAAAATCAAGAAGGGGTCAAATACTTTTTCACAGCACTGTATATCACAGACATCTTTGTTGTTTGACAGAGTTCAAGTTTTAGGCTAAATATGAGTGGTTTAAAAGGTTTTTGTGAAAACATATGAATATCTCCTCTTTGCTTTAAGTTTAACAGCCATTGTTTAGCCTTTGCTGTCAAGGTAGTAAAGGTTCCCTCCTACTCAGTTATACAAAGCAGTTCCTGTCCTATGGTAATGGAATACAGACACTATTCTGGACCGGCTCTTGTCTTTGTCCTCCCACAAACAATAAAAAATAGTTTAGAAATAGCAGTAGACACTTGTGATGTAAAATGTAAAATCCAAATTATATATTCATTTATTTAAACTGAATTGGATAAGTGGAAGAGAATGGATGGATGGATTTATTTTAATATATCAAGCCCTTCCCTGTAGAACTGCAAAACTGAAACCTTCCAATGTGACTTCTAGGATCAGGCTGGAGGATGACTAATCAGTTTTTTTGTGTGACTTAAAATTTGGGTTTCAAACTTTGGTGAGGGCACAGTGAGCAAAGCATGTAATGCGTCAGACATGAAGGCTAATGCTTTCAAGACATCTCTGTTCAGTGAGTCTTAAAGGGCATCCACACAGCAAGTAATTTGTTTTGCAGCTGATGGTTAGTTGTTAGTGGACATTCCAGGCTCCAGGTACCAAGGTAACAATCAAATGTATTTACCACCCATCATATGTCAGTCAGTGGTATTCTGCACAGTCACTGGTCATCACTTCAATCGCTTGCTTCTGAGCTGAGAGGTCACCAGCAGTTGTTTTGCCTATGAATGTTCCATAGAGAGTCTCTTGTAGACAAATTTGCATACTAAGGTAATAATTATTGTACAATATTGCCATTGTTGTGAGAGCTTTTCTAAATTTTCACTTTAAAACTTATCTCCCAGTTTAAACTGTATCTCCCAGTTTTGAGGTAGCAAATGCTGACCAACCCCCCTCACAAATCCTGAGACCTTCACAATCCAGCCAGTGAGAGGTAAGGATTTGGGCCACAGACTGTATCTTAAGGTGGAACACATGGCAGTCTCCCAGAAGTAATCTTGTTATGCGATGATGTATCAGCCCTTCAATGATCTGACTGAATGACATTTGTGTCTTAAATTGATGTTGGACTCTTCTCTTAGCTGACTGATTCTTGCCATAATATGAAAGGGGCTATTTTCTATATAATTCCTCAATAGAACAGAACTGATTGTCTTTACTTTAAGAAGGAAAGAAATTCCACAAGCTGACTTTGGACTTGGCTCATGTGTGAACTGGAAAACTTGAAGTAACCAAATGAAGCTGGTTAAGATATTGCCAGCTGTGCAAAACTGTCATAAAGGCAAACAGTGGCCACTTTGAGCAATCCAAAATATGAAATATATTAGTGTGCTTAACATTCTTTTGTTTACTCCACAATTGCATATGTTATTTTATTGTCTGGATGTTTTCAGAACAATGTAGAGAATGGTAAAAACAAATAAAAAAAAATAAAGTTTCACTGGTGCTGTGTGTACAGTATGTAGCACAGACTGTAGATAAGGCTAGCAAGTTTCATTAGCGCACAGGCCTAGCACGTCTATCAGCTACAGCATCCCATCAGTCAAAGCAGCCACACTACTAACTTTAAACCTTAAATAAAAAATATTCAAAATACAGTTGTAAGTTTTTTTTTTTGCTTGTTTGCTGGTTTTGTTTTGTTTTTGAAGCAGGCTGTAAATATGCTTTTTAAGGCTGTAAAGATTAACATGTGAGTCTATGGAGATTGACTCACTTTTGGAGCCAACCTTAAGCGGGCATTAGAGGAGCTGCAGTTTAAGAATATACCAATGTAGAGGTATAGTAGATGTACAGTATATTAATACAGGATAGAAAAGTGTATATAGCAAAGGGATGTGGTGCTAAGGTGATGTACAGAGCTGTATTTTGCTGAGAGTTGTTTTTTTTGTTTTTTTTGTTGTCTTTTTTTGTGCTGGAACACAATATGAATAAATCAAATACATCTAAATGAAAAATGTATCAATTTAAACATTGCTTTTTTTTAGGCAGCCAGTTCTGTAGCCAACTTCAAAATAGTATTAGTTAATGCAGAAACAATAGCACGTCCTGCAACAGATTGGCAACCTGTCCAGGGTGTACCCTGCCTCTTGCCTTATGACAGCTGGGATAAGCTCCAGCCTGAATTTGATAAGCAGAAGAAGATGGATGGATGGACGGAAACTATAGTTTGAAATTTAGCCCTGCCTTGTGCACCACTTTAAATGAGATGAGGGCAGAAGCTTTGTCTGCCAGACATCATTTTTTTTGGCTAAGCAGGAAGAAGTTGGGAGGAGGTAGATGGACTGTGTGGGTATTAACACTGTGTGAGGCCTGAGCAGCAGACTGTGCCAGAGTGTGTCTGGCAGCTTCATCACAGGCTTGGGAAGTGAACAATCTGCAGTGTGACTGTTGTGATCTATACAGAACAGCTGTCGAGGGGGGGTCCAATCATAGCACATAAGTAGCAGCCAGTGACTTTCAGCAAACAGACAAAGACCTATTTATTTTGTTGTGTTCTCTATTGCAGATGGATGTGCTTTCTGATGAGCCCCAAATACTGTAGCCCATCTCTAAAATAAAGGGAGAGTTGGAGCAAGAGACTTCAGAAGGAAAGAAAAGGGAGAGAGCAAGACGTGGAATCCCAGGCCGGCACCAGCCTTTATTAGCGGTGTCCCAGTAATATAACCACCTCTCAGAGGACAGCCATAGAATTTCCTGTTCCTTCCAAATCTCGGCCAGAAATGAGGCCATCGTTACCTCTGGTGAGGAGAAACCCTGCTGCAGCCTGGAGAGGAGAGAGAAAAACAGAGACTGAGCCAGGCTGGCTTCACACCAGACCTGCAGCCCCACAGCATGGGCAGGAAGCTTTGATTTCTTTTTTTTCTCTTTCTTTAGCATTGTACCTTGATAGATTTATCTGCTTCATCTTCCTCTCCAGGTCACATATTCAGTGTCTCAGCTTCCTTGTCTGTGTACAGTGTTAATTTGCACTCCAATCTGATATTTTGTGGGCACACACAGGCATTTCCTAAATAAACTTTATATTTAATTTTTGTTTTTTAATTTAATCTGAGCTTTTTAAGATATTGTAATGCACTTAAGAGCAGTGGAGTAAAAATCAGGCTGACTTCAATTGGTAATTGAGAAAAGTGGTAAGAGTAACCAGCAAAACCAGGCATCATCAGTGATGCAGTGAGTCAGTGAATGACTTCTGAATAATTGCATTCAGAGAAGTCTTCCAATCCCAACAACAAAACATTATCAAAATGACCCACTATATATCTTTTTGGCCCCTATGTAAAGTTGACACTATCACTTCTTTTCAGAAAACAAGAAACTTAAAACAGCCGATCATTTTGTTTTTTCTGACCACCAGAGGATATAGCAGGCAGATTGTACAGAGGTTAACAGAGGCTTATCACTGCTATTCTTTCTGGTTTCTATCCTTTTTCTGTGTTTATGGTCATATTGTGTGTTGCAGTGACACATGTTTCATATTAAATATGGCCAAAAGTTTCAAATAATGAGGTAAGGTGAGAAAATAGCTTAAGCTTCAGACTAAGCCAAAAGATTTCTAGTGCATATAACAGATTGTCGTAGTTTCCAGATCTGAAAGGAAAAGCCAATACTGAAATGACTTTTATCTGCATTCTTTCTAATGGCAGGAGGCGACTCCTCTGTTTGTATAAAGGTCTATGGGTTAACAACCTTTCAGCTCACTTGATCTATGGGCTCAGTAAACACTTTTTGGTACATGTTCCCCCAAAACAGTCTACAGTACTTGAAGAAGTGTTTCAGCCATTTAATGTACTCCAGGATGCAGGCAAACAGTGTATGATATAAAAAAATGACAAAATGATATGAACAGTAGTATTCCCTGACAGTAAAGACTTTCCCCATCAGTCTTATTACAGTGAATTTTCACACATCTATCCCAATTCAGAGGGACATATATGAAAAAAATTCTATATACATCTTGTTAATGAAAAGCTAAATACTCTGTTATGTCACAGAGTAAGCAAATAATTAGAGCCTGACTAATATATTGGTCCAATATTAGCAATAAAAAATGTTAGGGAAATCTGCTTATGTTTCGTATGTCTGAAAGAAAAAAACATCACATTTTTTAAATCACCAAATATCCGTATCGGTATCGGTCTTAAAAATATAATAATTCCATATCAGTCAAGCTCTGCTATAATCTCCAGCAGGATGTAATCTACTTTCATATTCTGGATTGAAATTTGATTGGGTTCAGAACTTACCATTCCCAGTCAAATTGTGTTGGTAAGTTTACATTTTGGCTTTGAAATTTCTGCACCAACATAAAAATGTGGCAGTGCTCACAAGATAGCTGAACATGGTTCTCCATTGCCAGTGCACTGGCAGACTGAAGAGAGCTACGGACAGCCTATGTACCTGCAGAGAGCGTCTGGTGTCAGATGGAGGCAGTGTACCAAATATGTGGTACAACCGGTCTGTGAGCTAGTCTTGCTTGTGCTTTTATTGGTCTGTCAGCCAGTCACAGAGAAGTTCTAACACACTGCAGCCACTGTCTGCACTTTTCATGTTTTTTTTTATTTTTTTATCTTTGATGTTTTTTCACACTTCTCTTTTCCACCATTCACAGGAATGTGTCGCTCCCTTTCCTGTTCCAGCTCACTTGTCAACCAATCAGCATTCGACCTACGCACAGTCGAGCTATGCGCTGTAGGGTTTTTGGAGGCCTGCAGGGGAGCACATTTGCGTAGGTTGAAAACTCTCTATAGGCTCTCTGTAAGCAAATACCTACACAAATAGACACAACTGCAGTACCATAAAACAAGCAATAGGTGCTGCCCCTGAGCTTGCTTCCAGAAATTGGCCAATTAGAAGAAAGTGGGCTTTTAGGGAGGTAGTTTTAACAAGCCCAGAGCTTATATTGCCTGCTTCAGGCAGAGGGTGAAATAACTGGCTGTATGAAATAAAAAAGGGTATTTTTGAACTGTGAATCATACAAGTCTACACTCATGAAGGCCCAGAATATATAGAGAACTGGAAATATATGTCCCCTTTAAAGGGAGTCTGCAGAGTTTTTGACCACAAAGGGGTGCTAGAGAGTGATTGTCAGGTTGTTCTCTATTTCATTTGTGTCATGCAGACACATGGTTGATGCAACCCCACAGATGCACATTCCTGTCACCTTGATTGTGCTACTGTAAAAAAATAAAATGAGCAATGTACAATTTAAAATATTATGTGACAAATCTGAAGTGTAATTCTTTCAACTGACTTGTCAGACTTACAGAGCAACACAGGATCATGGTGGGAATGTTTTAAGTCCCTTGTAATAACTTTGCCATTACCTGTAATCCAGAGTCAGGTGGTTGGTTCAGTAGAAATCTCCAAAAAAGTGTTATTGTAGTAGTTATGGCTATGTCTGCATCTGGAGGAGGTCGGGTGGATGGAATAGTTAAGTGAACACTCAACACTGGACATAGACAACCACTGCTTTTTTTATCATGTCACCCTTTCTTTTAACCATGACTGTTCCATCTACTTGTGTTCTTATCATATCCAGGATGCCAAAGATCCTCTATTTTAACCCAAAACTGTATCTTTACCGAAATATAGCCAAGATGTTTCTGTGACTGAACCAAACCAAAAAGAGCACTAAATAACCTGTGATAAATGACCTGCAGTAATCATTCATAAATATTCAGAGTTGGAAAATATAGCAAGAACTTCAGGGAAACTCAGGAAGGTAGAAAATTCAATGAGTAAAATGTTTCTAAACTCTTGAGCTTTGTTTGTTTTTTTGTATCCATTCTATTTGCAGATGAGTACACGGCACACCATGATGTATTCGTATAATTTTTTTGCTATATTATGAATGTCTGAGTGTTGTGTTTGTTTGGCACACAGGCCCAAAGGATCTGTATACTCAGGGACAGGAAAATCATTCATCCAATTCCTGCTGAAACCTGAGAGCTGCAGGGCCCACTGGCGCAATACTTCATCCTAAATCTCTGCACTCACTCAACCAACCAATTACCCATATATCAAGATTAGACCATTTATAAAGAGAAGGAAGTCTGAATCAAACACTGCCACACTATTTCCTCTCATTATCCTGTTGTAAAATGAGCCAGCTCATTGGTTATTTTTCTGCCCCCAGGGTCAGGAGACCTTTCCAGGACTTTCCAGCCAGTTAAAGCTCTTCAGTGCTAAACTGTGGCTGTGGCATTCTTCCTGATTCATGAGTAGATGCACACCATACATAATACCTCAAAAATGCCCACTGGTTGATTTGGAAACACGTGCTGGGTAAGCAGTTAGAAAATGTTCCAGTGTTCTGGCCAGACTCTAAGGTTTTAAGGTGTTTTGCTCCAGCCTGCCCACTAGTTTAACTAGTTTATATACTCTTGAATTACTTAATTTTACTGGAACAATTCTGGTAGCTACTTGACCTTTTCTCTAGCAACAGTATTAAGCCAAAAATTTCTCTAGAGAAGGGTTTCATTAAGGGTGGCTGTAGCTCAGGAGATAGAGCAGGTTATCTACTAATTGGAAGGCTGGTGGTTCAATACCTGCCTGCTCCAGTCTGCACGCCAAGGCATCCTTGGGCAGGATACTGAACCCCGAATTGCTCCCGATGCATTCTCATCTGAGTGTGAATGCCAGCTAGAAAGCACTTACAGTAGACATAGGAAAAAAGTGCTTATATGACTGTGTGTGAATGAGACATGTATAACGTGCTTTGAGTGCTCAAGTAGAAAAGTGTCTAAAAACAGTCCATTTTACCATTCCCCCCCCCAATACATGTAAATGTTAGCATGTGACCTGTGCCTGTGCATGTTTTGTGGATAATGACATCTGATCCAATCTGCGCTTACATCTGGAATATTCTGCCTTATGATGGGCTCGCTACTAAAACTCTGTAGCATTTGCTAAGTAACTGCCAGGAGGAAGAGCCTAAGACTAAGTAACTCTCCACTTGATGTCCTGCACATCTAGTAGACATCTAATTACAGTGTAAGTTCAATTCAGTTCAGTTCAGCTTTATTTATATAGAGCCAAATCACAACAGTTCCCTCAAGTTGCTTTATATTGTAAGGTAATGACCCTATGTCAAGTCTCAGCTGTGTGGCGGGCAGGAAAGGACCCAAATCCACGACTCGGAAGACAAGGCATAAAAACTCATAAAACTCATAAAAACAGCTTTATTGCTGAAGCCTTGCAAAACACAAACTTTAACAAAATGCCAGGAGCTAGTAATCTGACAAACAGAACCTTACAGACAAACAGGAGGAAGGACTCACAGTTTGAGGGAGATCATGACAAAGAGCAAGGCAGACAAAGACAATATATACACAAGCATGGGACGATGAGGGAACCGGTAACAGGTGGGAACAAGGGTGAGACAAAGAACAGACGAATGAGACACAGGAAGAGAGACTATCACAATAAGACAGGAAGTGACTGACACTGAGACCAGGACAAAGACGCAAGAGCTTGACACAGAGACAGAAGGTGATAACACCAAGACAAGACTGGAAGGAAAGAATGGGAATACAAAAGGGGAAAATAACCTCTTAACTAAATGCACAGATAACTGGAACATAACCATAACACTATAAACAGAAAGTCAGAATGTAACCAATACGGAATACAGCATCATGAAACCAAAATACAAAACCAGAGAAACCCAAAACATCCCAGAAACCCAGGGTTTTGAGTTTCTGGGATGTTTTGGGTTTCTCTGTGGTTTTGTATTTTTGGTACCAGGGACCATGACACCCTACAGTACAGTACAGAAAGAAACCCCAACAAACACGCAACCCCCTATGATCAAGCACTTGGCAACAGTGGGAAGGAAAAATATCCCTTTTAATAGGAAGAAACCTCCAGCAGAACTAGGTTCAGGGAGGGCCATCCACCGCAACCAGTTGGGGTGCATGTACCTCAGTATTTTTTAAAATGCTGAGGTACATGCGCCCCAAAGCACATGCACAAGAGATCCAATAAAACATTACAAATTGGTAAACAGAAACATTTTATTTCAACTCTGAGATAAAATTATAGCTTCTAGTAGGAGTAGGAACATATAAACACAGAACCAAATCACATATGAACCACAACAACCTGATGACATGAAATAACATTTGAAAAACCAGTCAAATTCCTTAAGTCATCTTATGTGTTATAATGCATTTATTTGTGCTTTTTGCTTGTCATTTAACTCCATGTTCTGTCAGCTAAAGAAACCCATACAGTGCTTATTAGCCTTAATATCTCATGTACCCTTTAAAAAGATTTATGCAAAAGCATAACATGGTGTGAGACATGACATACAGTGCTGTGAAAAAGTATTTTCCCCCTTCTTGATTTCTTATTTTTTGGCATATTTGTCACACGTTTCAGGTCATCAAACAAATTTTAATATTAGACAAAGATAGCCTGAGTAAATACAAAATGCAGTTTTTAAATGATGATTTTGTTTATTAAGGAAATAAATTTTCCTGATTTCTTTTTCTTATTTTTTTGACAACAATGCAAAAAAATAAGAAATCAGGAAGAGAGCAAATACGTTTTCACAAATATTTATTCACAAAATGTTTTTATGTAGCATAAAAACAGTCAGTAAGCCATCAGACTGCAGTAAAACCTAACAGTAGAGTCAGTGGTGTGGATTTTAGTCAGCTTCTTGTTTTTAAATTTGTCAGCTTGTATTCTTTCCATTTAAGTGCAGCATTACTCCATGTTACAGTCAGTAAAAATATCTCTCATATCATATACCAGAACAAACAATATATCAGAATATATATATATATATATATATATATATATTTGTTTTTTTCTGAACATTCCAGCCAAAGAATTCATTTTGGGGTTTTTGATGCAACTAAACACTGAAGCAACATTATGTATATTATAGCCTTTTTCCCTAGTGCCTTTCTTCTGTTTAAAACATTAAATGGTTACTGGATATAGAACAGTCGAGACTCCCTGCTCTGCCCTTATAACAAACACATGCTGGAGCTGAGATTTTAATGATTTGGACTGCATTTGAACCTTCCACAACTGCTGCTGTATAGCAATTTCTCATAGTCCATTTTAATTAACCAAGGAATAGGGCCATGGCTCTGTGCAGTACCATGGCAAAGCCACTTGCACTGTAAACCACACTGGCTGGATTTGGGTTTCTCAAGCTTCCTGGATTCAATTATGCTTTCCAAAAACTCTCAGGGCAGCCACAGAGTCTCACAGAGCAACACTGAGATTTTCCAACACAGACTCGTGTTTACAATACTGTTGAAAAACTGTCTGTTGGTTGTCATTCCAAACTTTTTGGTACATTTGTACTGTGTAAGACAAACCGTTCGTATATTTACTTAATATAAAGTTACAGAATTCAGGTTGTACTTAAAACAAAAAACTCTCTTACTCTTGTTGCAGTTCCTGCAGCAGTTTAAAGGTGGTTATTATGCTCACTCCCAGCTTCATATTTTTATTCTTGTGCTCACCTAGAGTACCTTTGCATGATTCAAATTTTCAGTACTTATCCTGGGCTTCAGTGCAGGCATTCACTTCATCCTCTGTCTGAAATGAACTGTTTTATCTCCTCTTCCTTTAAGACCACCCTCCCTTTAAGGCAACTTTCTTTTGTTTGGCTGCCCCTCACAAACATAAGATTTGATCAGCATGGGTGGGGCTTGTGAGCTCAGAGAGCTATGTGCATGGTACACGATATTGCCATAAGTATTCACTCACCCATCCAAATCATTGAATTCAGGTGTTCCAATCACTTCCATGGCAACAGGTGTATAACATCAAGCACCTAGGCATGCAGACTGCTTTTACAAACATTTGTGAAAGAATGGGTCACTCAGTGAATTCCAGCATGGTACTGTGATAGAAT
>VUQS01031852.1:0-10129 GCA_015108495.1 Heterochromis multidens | reverse complement strand
TGACATGTTGAGTTGCAGAAAGATTAGCAGCACGCTTACATCACTTGCTTTTTGCTTATTACATTTTTACTAATTAAAGTTTAATAAATAACTTGGTAGAAAATAGTCTTTAAAGAAAACTCATATTCTAAAGATTAAGAAAGGTCAGACTTAGTGGATCCACAGGGACCTTCAATAAGTTCATACAGTACAGATAGAAGAATATCTTGGGGAGGGTGTTTTTGTTTTTGTCTTTCTTCTAGGGAAAGGAGCAGATGCGAGACCGAGGTCAGGGGGATGTTGAACGGAGTATCGGAGGAGAGCCAATCAAGAAAGGCCAAATCTACACTACGCCAACTTCCCAGGAAGAAGATAGTCATAATAATATTTGTTTTGAACCTAGTATAAAACTGTGGCATCCATTTTGGAATCTGAGTCTCTTTTTGTGAGCAGACTGCCTGCTCTGCAGAAAGAGGTCCAGCGCTGTAAACTTGTACTCTGAACTGCTGAAAAGAATTAAAATTTTAAAAGACAGTCACTCTCCTGTATTCCTTAAGAAAGAAAACGACCACGACCCAACATTAGCAATGCCACACATTACACTGTGATCTGTTGGTTAAAGAGGCCTGGGTGCTTTCATCTACCGTACTGTCAACAGTAGGTATTCTACCCTGGGTGACTAGAGCATCATTGGCTCTTTAAGATTACCACAGTCTTTCCCACTATGATATCCATATCCAACTACTACAGGTAAACCAATTATTTCTTTATGTTATTATTAAAATGTTCTTTTTTGAATTATATAATTACATTGTATCAAATATATTACCTATGAAAATTTTTAGGGGAAAGTGGCCTAGAAAGGTAGTCATAATAAAATGCATATTCATTCACATTAATTGCATGTGTAGTTTTCTCTTTTTTCACAGTCCACCTTACCATTGTTCTGTTATTGACCAAACCACACAACTGAGAGCTGTCTTAGGGTTAACCCACCTAAGTTTGAATTACCACAGTAGGCCTTTGAGCAGGTATACCAAGATCCAGTCAAGACCAGTTAAGAGGAATAAATAAATAAATATTGTATCAACAGCCTGCAGCCAGTTCTGTACCAAGGAGCCAGCACAACACTCTTCTGTTGTTGAAAGATTTTGTTTGAAATCTGTCTTGACTTTCTATCACGCAGAGGCAACATTTATATTTAACACACTTCAGTTAAAAGCTCGTTGTTTGCCAGTAAGACCTTAAGAGTCCTCTGACCCTTCTGCTGCCAGAACAAATAACTTTTAGAAGCACTTTCTGACTCATTAAAAAAAACAACAAACATTCAGTTTTTATTTGCAGGTCTGACACCCACGCGTTATTACCAAGCACAACCTGTTCCAAGTTTGTTTTAGATTGTAAGCCACACTGTAAGTGGCACTGCGAGGTTGGCAGGCTAATTAAAGAAGCCACTCGGCAGCCAAAGATCGTTAGGATTAAAGCAAGGCTTTTTCTCTGTGTCTGACACGCCGCCCCTGAACGATGCCACGCTGGCACAGATTAAACCATCTTCTCCAGGTTTAAAAAACCTGATGTAAAATGATTTTACTGAAGAGCCAAATTAAACTATTATCAAGAAAACCAAGAGATCCTGCACAGCCAACAAATAAAACAGGCGTGTTCAAACGTTCTACACAAAGAGCCTGCAGTACTGGACATAACGTGGATATTACTCTATATTAGCAAGAATACTGCAGTTTTATTTTATTTATTTTTTTTGGCCACAGATCAAAATGCTGCCGATAAATATTCAGAAACAGAAACAACAAGAGCCTGAAGGCTCTGAGAGAATGAAGACACTGTGGAGTTGCAATAGCAGTATTTTTCCCTCCACAGCGGCCGGTTCAACTATTCGTTAAAATCTACCAGCAGCACCTCAACCTTACAAGGTGCTAATGATGTATTGATCAGGAGAGCCGATATACATGAAAGCTGTGAAACAGAATCAAGGTTACTCTGCTAAATATTGAGTGATGAAACACTTCTAGGTAAAGATGGTTGTTTATTTTTGGCCAGTAACTTGTCATGTTTCCGAATGTTAAAGAACAAGAAGCTGCTTTCCTCCATGAAAGGTTGGACTGTAAATGCTTGTGTTTTAAATAAACGTGGGTGTCATTACATAATGCAATACCCAAGAGCTAATTGCATGTTTCCAACTAACAAGTCCTCTCTCTCTGTGTGTGTGTGTGTGTGTGTGTGTGTGTGTGTGTGTGTGTGTGTGTGTGTGTGTGTGTGCGAGCCTTATATCTGTTATTCCTCTGCGCCACAGGACTATTTAAAATGTTGAAGAGCCACACTGTTGTGCTGGATGACATTTTCCTTCATTACCATGGAGTTAATTAATCTGTCACTGAAAACAGTCAACAACAAATACAAAAAATCTTCTTGTTTATGTGCTAAAAAAGTTTTTTGCAGGGATCTTTTTGAGAAACTATGAATTTGTGAGGTATTTTAAAGGTCTTTACTAACCAATAGGCTTGGAGCTGAGTGCCCCAGACACAGTTTTGGTGCCTTCATGGATGGATGTAGAAAAATATTGAAAAGAGCACTAACTTTCCAGTTCTGCCACTTGGATGTCCCTCAATTAGCTCCCCTAGGAGTTGTTGAGGAGGCAACCTAGTCAGACACCTAAACCACCTCAAATGGCTCTCTTTGATGATGCTGGTCTTCTGTGTTAGAAGGAACCAGTTGAGGTGGTTCAAGCATCTGACCAAGGCTCCTGGACAACTCCTAGGTGAGTTATTTTTTTTTAGGCATGTCCAACTGATAGGAGATCCCTGGGCAGACCCAGGACATGCTAGAATACATCTCTTGGCTGGCCAATGTCTTGTATATCCCAGAATAGATGGAGGCAGTGGCTTTGGAGAAGCAGTTCTGGGCATCTCTGCTTGGACTGAGCCAGATAACTAGTTAAAAGTGGATGGATGGATGGATGCTAACTTTGTCCTCCTGGAATGTTCTAAATCTTATCACCCAGTTGCTGGTGATACATGTCTGGGGAGGCCCATCCACTCTATGTTTTATCATCCTGTGACAAAGTTCATGAATTGTGGAATTTTTGGAAGATATGTGAAGGGATTCAAATTCTGTTTTGTTTTAGGTGACAGTTCTGTCTTAGTGGAAAAAGGCAAAAACATTAAAAGTTGGGTATGAATGATAAAGACATATACTTCTCAGAAGCTGGAATAGTGAGGGGCTTAGGTGGCAATCATTCAAAAATATGTCTTACAAATAATTTGGAATATTGGGTATATAGTATATGTAATATGAAAGAATGGCATGTTTAGTAACATATGCCAAAATCAAAGATGGTGAGGGCTCATTTGCTATTAAGAATGCTCCTACTTTATATCTGAAGCCCAGAGCAGAGCTCAGGGGATGTGAGTGGTCCAGTGCTGAGGGGATTAGGGAGTTAGCTGGTTTATATTTCGCTCTACTTCCTCGCCTTCTCCCTCATTCTTTCTCTATGGGTTTAATATCCCTGACAACTAACATTAGCGGGTGGTGGGAGCGGCAGGAAGCAGGGCTGTTGCACTAGAGACAGGCTGCTTTTAACACCATGTTAATGGAACAGAGTCAGATCAGACCCGTGTGGATGGACCTCCTTGTGGGGCCCATGACTCTAGAAATGGAGGGAAAAAAATACTTGTCAAAGCACAAAATTGTTTTAGTTGTTGCTCCGATGTGAAGGAGATACAAATAGATAATCAAGTGGAACACCTCTCTGGTTCTTTATGTCCTGGTTTCTTATTAATCCTCTTTCAGTCTTACCCCCCCCTAAAAAAAAAAAGAGTTTTTCCAGGAAGCTTTGAAGAGCAAGGAAGACTTAAAGCTGAAGGCGGATTGAAGAACAGAGACAATATTTAGTTTGAAATTAATACCAGAGAACATCTCAATGCTGAAATGAAGAACAAAGAACATCTGAGGTCGACTTAAGAAGTCAGACTGACAGCACCATTTTTCACTTCAGATCAAAGGTGTGTCAGCATAGTGCGGGGGTTGAACCATGCTGATCTGGTGAAGGAGGTGCTGAACCAGAGGGAGTGCATTCAGTGTGCCATGCCATTTACTTTACTTCCAAACCCTTACACATGAAAAATGGATACAAGTTACCAAAATGACTCTCTTTCACAAATGAAGCTGGGCTCGACCACTCATGTGAATTAGGGATGTGACGGGATGTCACTAATTGTGAAGTTTTCCACTATTACACAAGGATGAAGTTGTCCAGTGCCCATAGAAGATGTGTTTGTCCACTCTGTGTCAATATATATATATAAAATGAGAATCAGCTTTGCAAAGAACATGCAAACTAAATGGTATCTTTAGTTCAAGACAGACAAAACAGACCCTCTTTAGGTTGAAATAAAAAGCAGAGGACATCATCAATCTTCAGTCCCTTGACTGCTTGACACCACAGAGCTGATGAAGACAGAGCCTCGGAGTGTTTTTGACATTCAGTCCCTGATCTGGATGGTACTCTGCTGTGATATCAAGCTTGTTATCCATCTCTATTTCTGTGCCACAGTGTCCTTTACATTCAGTTTGGAGACTAACAAGCATCAACACACAAACCCAGGAAGCCACACAAAAATACAGAAAAAAAAAAATCTTGCAGTCAGCAACTACACTCACATCTACACCTGTACTACAACAGATCACACAAACACATTTTGGCTTTTTCCAATTTTGTTTGAAACACTCTCAGATGCAGACACCCACAATCCTGAGTTGCATGGTGTCACGGTACTTAAGGGAGCTCTGCTTTTAACAGCAACATGATGACCTCCATCCAGGCCGCTGAGACGCCAAGACTGACTGAAGGTCAAGCTGATTCTGTCTGGATAAGTCAAGATACTTCCACCCTCTCCTGCTCGCTTCTTCAGAGGATGGGGGAAAAAAAGGCCACCTCGTCGTCCTTCTGAGTGTTAAAGCCCATGAGAGTTGTGCTAAAAGCAGCTCTTCACAACATGAGAGTTCACATGAGGTTTCATGTTTTTGGTTTTGCAAGATGGTGTTCAAAAAGTCAAGATGGTGTCAGTTCACTGAAATCACTACAAAAAATGGACACCACTCACGTCTAGTAGCATCTCCTTCAAGTTTGTGAGACTTCTGCTGCCTCATCAACACAAAGGCTGGAAGGCTCACAGCTCTGTGGAGGTGACTGGAAGTAAAAGCACTGATAAGAAGCTACCGATAAATTAAAGTCCAAATGGACCTGTTTTTAAAGTAACTCATTAAAAGTTTTGGGCCCTATTTTTTTGTGCAAGTGCAACAACCATTTCAAAGATGTATGTCTCAGAACGTATCTGCTATTTCAGTTCATATATGGGTAGCAAAAGAGCTAAGTCAGTTGTTATGGATCTGATTTTAATACAATTTCATCTCCTGGCTGGTTTATTTAAAATTATTATTTGAATAATTAAAAAGAGCTAGATGTTCTGTATATTTCCTACAGGTATTTACTTGGTGATGGATTGTCTAAATTGTAAACCTTAAATACCCCATCTACACTAAATCACTTCATGGCTGGACTGCAGAGGTATGTGGTCTCAAAGGCCAAGTTGAAATACATCCAAGAAGAATTCAAGAGGGACTGAAATCTGATTGCTCAATCTGCATCAAGAGGAGCTTTAAATGCCTTTTAGCCTGATTTTGAAAAGGTCCATTTCTCCATGATGGATATGTAATATTTTTTTCCTCCCGAGTGTAGCTACATCATTCAGCAGGCCTGTGGAAATACTGGCTCTGTGTTCTGTGATAACAGCAGCTGGATTTTCAGTGAAATCATCAGCGCCTGTCTCGTTTGCTTGAAAAATAGAAAAGCAGCATGCAATCACCCATGTCTATGTTCCCAGGGACCTTTTTTTTATATTATGTTATGTCTTTAGGTGTGTTTTTATGTGTCCTTGTGACATTATTTATGTCTGTTTTCTTAAGTAAAGCACTTACACCATTACAAATTTCACCTTAAAGACAATAAAGTTTACTACTTTACAAACTATGTTCAGGAACTTTTGTTCCCCCTGATAACATACTATAAATTAACCCTCCCATTAGCCAACGGACATAATCACTGCAGCATGTCCTGGTCTTTCCTGGGGTCTTCTTCCAATTGGGCATGCCCAAAACATCTCACTTCGGAGGCAGCCAGGAAGCATCTTAGTCAGATGCTCAAACTACCAGTTTCCTGTCAATGTGGAGGAGCAGCAACTCTATTACTATGACTCTGAGCCCCTCCCAAATGTCTGAACACCTCTGCCTGTCTCACAGCCTAGACGCCCCTTAAGAGGAATCATTAACACTCAGCTCTCTCTGCTGCATACCTGTGTTTGACTATTGAGCATATGCAGTGGAGGAGTCAGAGTGCACTACAGGTTGTGTTGGGAGAGTACCTACCCAGGTTGGGTGCTTAAACAACAGAGTTCTAGGAACTATATTCACCCTCAAGTCCTGCAGCACACAAAAATCAAAACAAAGAAATGGAGGGTACTTCCTCCAACAGCTGTAAGAGCTACAAACAGATTCCTCTGATCTGAAAGGGTTTAATCACAATATCAGAAACAAGAATTCTGACTTTCTGAATATCGTAAGTTTTAAATGAAAGAAAAGGAAACATCTTGCAGTTGAACTTTGAAAGCCTGTGAACTTGGTAGAAGACGAGGAAGGTGAGGATGGAAAGAAGGTTTTATGGTCACATAAACAAATGGTATCTGTCTGTAACATCACATTAATAGTCAGTATTTATGAATGCTATTTCTCACTCCAACTACAAAAGAAATAAGCTCCCGAATCACCCGGAATATCTCATTTATTTGGTCGGACAGACAAATATGGCTTTCTCCAACATTTGACACATCTTATCAGAGCTTGTTTCAGCACATAATGACGCTGATATTACAATGAATATTAAACTGATAATTTACTGACTGCAGTGTGGTTCAATGACATGTTTCCCATTTTTTGTGAAGCCTGCAGATAAATTTTTATTCATTACTTCCTTCAAAACATCCTTCAAATAAATGAAGAAAATACTAATTTATCATTATCTGCTGTAACAGACTCTACCTGCAAACCACTGTTTTCAATTTAAGCTTCTTTGGAAACACAGAAAATGGAAAGCAATTTAATAGTTTCATTACAAGTGCAAACACTTCAGTTCAGAACTGAGTCAGACTGGGCTGTAACTCAATTAGCACTTTTTGTCCACTACACAGTCAAACTGAAAACCAGCTTTTTGAGACTGGGTCACTTCTAAGGAAAACTGAGAAATCTAATTAATTTGGTGGACACATTCAGCGAGTTTGAATGTCCAACTTTACTGACTCTGTCACTTTACAAAGGGGTTTTAATGCAACTAAATTAATATTTTAAGGGAATTAAAAATATAGGATTTGACAATGTGAATGGTGAGAATGACCCTGCAAAGATTCAGCTGAAAGTGCAGCTCGGTAGTGAATTACTAGGTCCAGTGTTTGGCCTTCCACTTACAACCTTGTCGTTTTGGTTCACTCGCAGTGCTCTGATTATTCCTTTTGGAGTTGGTATCAACCAAAAACACAACTAAAAGAGGGAAATATTATACAGCCACAAGGTGGAAGCACATAGCTCCAGTTAAATGATCATGTTGCTCCATAACAACAGACTAATTTCCATGTTCACCTTATCCCTTTGGAGGGTGGTTACGTATATATCAATGTCATATTCCAAACTAGTTTCACCACCTCCAAGTGGCAAAAAAATTATCTAAAGAAATCTGAATTCCTACAGGGCTATTCTCTCCCAACCAAGTCCTGACATACTGAGTGAACATGTTGTAGCTTCCACTGACGATGTTGCATGTTCATCAGACCAAAAACAGACTAACCTTTGATCAAACCTCATACGAATACATGCACTCATTCTTAAGAACACCTGAAGCTTTACCGGATTTATTTTGCTCAGTCCTGAGGGTGTGAAAGGCCTCTGCAAAACTCACTCTGAGACCCGGTTTAACTGCTTGCCATGTAGGCATGGAAACCAGTCATCTCCACTGCCTCGGAAGCTGTTTCAGTCTCCCGCCTCCTCTGCTCTGCTGGAACGGTGCCGAGTACAAGAATTGTTCTGACACCTCGGTGAGTGAAGCAGAGAAAACAGAAGAATGTGAAGATAGATGTAAGACGTGTGCAGATGTGAAGGATTTTATTGATCAAAAAAGAGCACCTTTGTAATTAACAGATTTACAGTTCACAGTTTAGAGACTGAGGGATTTAATCCACGGTTAGAGACCATGTGTGAAAAGTGTCAGATTCACTGTGAAGTAAAAGCCACAATGAGTCATCTATGAAGGGATGTTGCTTTGTATAAACCACCTATTTGGGCTCCTAACTAGAAAAACAATATGAATGAGAGCTTTAGCACTCTATGGAGTCATGAGAGGAAACAAGATGTTAGTTAGCTAACCTTCTGACTCTGCCGTTTCTGATTCATTGTAAAACTTGTGTTAGCTGTTGTTCCCTGTTCAGGATGGAGAGATGATCTGAGTGAGTTCATTCTTCTCTGATGGCATCTTAGTTCTATATTTTTGATAGCAATGAGAATGAGTCAGTAAAACAGCTGTTCATCTCTAGTTTATACAACTACTGTTGTTCCAGGAGATGAATGTAGATCACTGTAATGTCTTCTGAAACATACCAGCTGAGCTTTAAAATGCCTGAACTGTGTACGTCTGCTGAACAGAAAGGAAAATAAAAATAAAATTTGCAAAGATGCGAGTCACTTGGTGTGAGATCCAATTTTTCACCTCGAAAAAGGTGAAAAATGAGACATGTAAGGTGGGATATTTATTTTTTGAACTTGCTTTATAGTTTCACATTGATGCAAACGAACACTCTGCCTGTGGCAGCTTGTTTGATGTCGGGGGGTCTCAGCGAATCTGAGGTGAAAGATTCATCCGACTGACCTACAGCTCAGAGTTTTTCCCTCTAAGGCGTTAATGTGAACAACAAACCTGTATCAGTCACTGAGTTCTACATGCTGCCTTCAACCTGTTAGTTTAATTACAGCTTAATGAACAGTTGACAGGGAAGTGACTGAAAGAGTCTTGATGTGTTTGGATTACAGCAATCAAAATATGCCAAAAATGACTAAAAATCCACATCGCTGCGTCCGAAATCATACAAACTATACTACCTATTTAGGGAGTCCTATGTAGACGAATACATACTGAGCTCCTTAGCAAAATCCAAGACTTTTGGACACTGCATGGGTTCATTTCTTTGTGTCATTAATACATTTTTATTGCTTTCATGCTATTAAAGTTCAACATATTACCACTGGCTAAATTAATAATGCATTTTTGTGAGAGATACAGATTATACCAACTATAATTTTCCTAATAATTTTCTTTCTGCACAATGCATGCAAATATACAACACTTCACTAGTGAAAATGACATTACTTTCTGCAAGGCATCATGAGATACTCAGAATCTGCTGCACAGGTATGGTACCACCATCTACACATTCACACATTAACACCTGCAACACCTAAACTTAAGAAAAAGTATTTGCCCCCTTCCTAATTTCTTAGTTTTTTGCATATTTATTACACTTACATGTTTCAGATCATCAAACAAATTTTCATGTTAGACAAAGATAACCTGAGTAAATACAAAATGTAGTTTTTAAATGATGATTTCATTTATTAAGGGAACAAAGTTATCCAAACCTACCTGCCCTGTGTGAAAAAGTAACTGCCCTACTTGTTAAATCATGAATTAACTGTGATTAACAACATTTTTTGGAAAGCTGAGTTCAGTTTCACTGCCACACCCAGGCCGGATTACTGCCAGACCTGCTGAATCAAGAAATCACTTAAACAGAACCTGTCTGACAAAGTGAAGCAGGCTAAAAGATCTCAGAAAGCAACACATCGTGTCACGATCTAAAGAAACAGCTGAGAAACAAAGTCATTGACATCTATAAGTCTCTATAAGCCATTTCTAAAACTTGGAACAGTGGTGAACCTTCCCAGGAGCGGCCGGCCTACCAAAATTACTCCAAGAGCGCATCAACAATTCATCCAGGAGGTCACAGAAGAACCCAGAACAACATCTAAAGAACTGCAG
>VUQS01031850.1:31075-66156 GCA_015108495.1 Heterochromis multidens | reverse complement strand
GTAACCGGGTCATTGCAGCAGATTTCAATGGAGTTTGCCCCCTCACATATACTAATGTGCCACAAACAGGACTTTAATATCACCAACCATTCCCATGTTATTACGGTGTATCCATATAAATGGCCCACCCTGTATATATATATATATATAAAAATTACAAGTCATTTTGTTTTAGTTTCTTTTTTTTGTTCTAAAACTAAAACTAAACAAAAAAACCCAAAACAAAACAGTGCTATGTTTTATTAATAATATGAAAATAAATTCAATGCGAGTCAAAAAGATCCAATTCCAGTGGATTTTTCACAGCCAAGTCCACCACCAAAAGTCAGCTTCTCGTGACATTAAAGGGAACAAATAAACTCATGAATAAATGCAAATGGATATAAATATGCACATACATAAGGCAAGCCACACTAGTTTGATGAGAACAAGAGGCAGAGCTTTGCACTACTGCTGATGTGTTGTGGAGCAGGGCCTCTTGCTGGCCCTCAAAGAGACGCCAATACAATTCTAGGACCCCGTTTGCAATCAAAATGCACTTAAGGCACAATTCCATGTTCTTTTCCCTGTTTGCATTGCACTGTTAAAGGTGCCTCTGTAATCTGACAGTAGCAGGGCGCTGTGCTTAACTGTACACCATGTCTTTCAGAGTGACAGGTTTGTTTGTATGCAGAACACACACAGCCATCACCTGGGGAGCAGCTGGGCTTAGAGCAGAATAGAGAAGTTCAAACTGGCTCTAAAACACCTAAATGAACAAACAGGGCTACATAGGAATAGGCAAAAAAGTAAGACACAAATATATATGACCATGCACATGCAGTGCTGTCTACTCCAAACATTCAAGAGCTACTAAAGAAGAGTATATATATGAGGAAATCAAGGCAAGAGTTTTTAAAAACAGCTCAGGGCTAAGGACATTAAAGAGACAAGATTGATATGTGATGTAGGACTGACGCATGAAGGACACAGGAGTTTGGACTCATCTTCAAAGACAACAAGTGCCATCAGAACAGTGAAAATTGGAACTAACAGAATTATTTGGAAAGTGGCTGCTAGGCTCTTAGCCAGCACTCTAACCACAGAGTGAGAAGGTCGAAGGGTAGCATCTGCTGCTCACAGCACTGTTCTATTGTCACTACTGCCTACATTTTTTTCCAAAATGGCCACCTCCTTTAAAGGTAAAGTAGCAGCAATTTATTATTGAGCTCCTTCCAGATTTCTAAGCTCCTCAACCCTTGAACCCAGACACCCAGCAGAGAACACACAGTTAAACAACTTAAAATGATGACAAAATACTTACAATCACTGGCCTGAACTGCAGGTGAGGTTTTAAACACCAATCTTGTCAATTTCACACTACTCCTACAATCACTTGTGAACACAATGAAAAAGATAACAACATACTTGAACTCTTCACTTTGAGCAGGAACTCACGCCACACCAAAAGTGAGTTTTACCCACAGTTTTCAAAAGTGATGTGGGTGCAAACTCATTTAGGAAAACTCATTTTCTGCTTTGTTTTAGGTTAAATTCTGTTTTGGACAGATTCTGACTTAATAATTTGAGAGCAACAGCTACATGTACAGATGGCACAGTTGACAGCAAATCTTTCCCCATAGTAGGTCTTTGTCATGCACGTGCTCATATGTAAAGGCACAATTAGTCAAACAGACATTTAAATGAGCTTTATTTGGCATGTAAATGTACTGGTACTTCATTCACAATCACTATATACATTAGCATTTACTCAATCCTCCCTCAATGTACCATTTTACCACTCCCTTTACATTATTGTTTCCTAGCATTACCATTCAGTTCTTTTATGTGCAAATTCAGAATGTGCATGAAAACAGGGTTAGAAATCCACATATTATCTAAGAATATTTCTTTTAATACCCTGTCACATTATTCAAATATCACTCTTTCCTCTCCTCTGTTTATATGAAGAGAATAAAAAGTCACTTGGAACACAAACAATTATGCATATACTGAACTATCTTAATTAACGTAATTACATTTGTTTTGCATTCAGACAGGAATCCTTTTTTGATATATTTATATAGATCCCTTGTGGGGACTATGTGCTGAGATTCTTTATTGTCGTTCCTGTCACAATGTTTCAAGATTATCCTTTGCTCTTTTTAGATGACTCGCCTAATCAGATTACTTAGGCAGTGTTGCCCCTGTGAACAGGTTTTGATACAGTGCAAATGATTTTAATTTTACCAGGCCAGCCTGTGAGACAGATCTAGCCTTGACTTGCTGATTGGTGAAGTGCTCTTTAATTGGTTTAAACTTTGCTCTCGCTGCTCAGGGATCTACACGCTTAATTTCAGCAAAAGGTCAATATCAATAAATCTGGATGCTAAGGGAGGAAGGCAGAGGCCTGAAAATAAAATGCTCCACACTCTTCTGGCTCAAACTGACCACAGGGAGGGGAAAGCAAGCTGACCCTGGTAACACTGTGAACCAACAAGATGCTAAGAGAAAATTAGAATTTGAAGCTCTGTCGGCCCACCCTCTTGTCAGGTGTTTATTGCCCATGACCTCGGCAAGATGAGGTCAGATTTTCATATTATAGCGAACCAACTCCTTTGGCACAATTGGTTGCAGTATATTCAACAACTGCATAATGAAATGCTCAACAGGAAGAGGAGGGGTTGTATAAGCAAGTGAGGAAAGACAAACAGGGAGTGTTATAGGACAAAGTAGAAGAGACTGTGCAAGATTGTATGCAATGCAGAGCAGATGCAAAAAGAAAGAGAGTGATATGAACCAAAATCTACTCTGTTTGGGCTTTTCTTCTTGCATCAGCTCCTCTCTTGTGTGAACATTAAATAGCCCTACAAAGGAAAGCGTGAGAAGCTGCAGTACCCTGGGCCCTCAGGGGGGTAGCCACACTCTACACTTGCCCCTCAGGATTTCACTCACCCAAATGGAGAGATGAACAGCCCTACTGATTACATGTCTAATACTTTCCACGGCTCATCACTCTCTGGTGCCCAAGTGGAGCACATGCTGAACACACCTGCCTACACTCACACAAAGACACCCATACAGACAAAACTAAGCCATAATCATTGTCAACAACATCAACATCATGCTTCAGAACTATCCATCAAGAGATTATGTCATCTGCCAATCATACTGATGGTAAAATCTTTTAGTTGACACACAGGACTACCCAGGTAAGATTAAAATAAATTACCACAGATCACACTGTGCCTGGTGTAATCTGTCAGCTGATTGGTCTATATTGTGGTGGTCTAGGCTACAGCAAAGTAATGTGCTCTCCTGTGCAATGGAGTGGAAATTGGGTAATTATTCTGTCTGGTCATCATGCATCACTGCTCCCATGAACTCACAGCAATGCCAGGCAAATGCGAAAAGAGAAGGGTTAAATTAATGAATGAATAAATGAATGAATGAATGCCAGGACGCTACACTATCAAATTCCACAGTTTTGGTGTTCTATTCAAACTAAAATTTACTACCAGCATTTATGAAGTGTGCTTCTTTATTTGTTTAAATCAAACTTGTCAGTCATATATTGCATATCTGTCTCAAATGAATTTCCCTCTGGGATCAGTAAAGTTATTCGTATTCTTATTCTTATTCTCTCATGGTCACCACTGTTAATGCGCGTACACATAATGTCATTCTCAAATACACAATACGCCGATATAATTAAATTAATGCGACTAACTAAACTTAGCTCTAATTTATAACCTCTTTTTCCAAAAAAGCTGTAATGCTGCACTTTAACGTGCATTTTATTTACATGTTCATGCATTCCATTTTCATTTACATTTAAAACAGCATCCTACCTTTTTCAGAAATGGGTACATAAACTTCATGAACTGTTTTGGGCAACATACATACATACAGTAATACCAAGACCTTTGACTGCATTGTGTAATGAATTAGTGTATGCCTGATAAATTTAGGAAAAGTATAAAATGAGGAAGAGGTTGTTTTTTTTTTTCATCAAGGAAAAAAACACTATATGTATGGTTCAACAGTCAATAATAAATATTTAAATTCTAATAGCTTCAAGAATAGCACATAATCACAGTCTATATTACCCTTTTACAGTAGGAGAAACTCATCAAGTTACTTGTGAAACAACAAGTTTCTGTTTAACTGTTTTCCTTCCCTAAAAAACACTGCAAAGAATACATTTCTTTCTTATGTTAGGGTCTTCTAATTCCTGCAACAAGTGCAATTAATGTCTTCAAAAATGTCTTGCATAGGTGACTAAAAAGTTTGTCTACTTTGCACAAACGGGGTGTTGCTTAAAGAAAAAAGAGGCAAGGACACATGAAACACTCTAAATAATGTCAGCTTCCAAACTTTTAATCAGTGTAAAATGTTTTTTTTTTCTAAAACCGTAGTAGGTCTGTGAACCTTTTTGTTAGATTCCACTGCTGTGTCATAAGCTTTATCTTAATTATGTCACATTCATATTCTGCTCTGCACTTGCATAACTGTAGAGGATTCATCCAAGAAATCACAGCAGATGATGAATGAAAGAAATGGATATAGCAACTCTGATACTTTATGATTTGCAACAAGTATTTGTGAATTGTATTACTAATAACGAATCCCCCATTAATCTAACTCAGAATCTGCCTTAATCAGATTAAAAAATTATATTTTGGTAGGCACTTACTGTAAGCTTGTGCTAAATGGGGAAAATATATCAAAACGAAAATGACAGGGCAAGTGGATTTGCTTGGAGATAGGATATTGAGACAGATGCACAAAATGGTCTCGTCCAACAAAATTGCCACTGTGCGTTGCCAGTTTTGTGCGAACTGGAACATGGGCCAATTTCATGAAACTTGCAACATACAAGCTGTGATTTGCAACATGACATAATCCTGTCATCTTTAATTAATCAAGAACAACACCATTCTTACAACACATGCATGAGCACGAGAAAGGGCTGCATTATTTGCACATTTATTTTGGAAAATTGGATGCTGGTGCGATTTGCAATCAACATGTAAGTAGCGCTCGTCAATTGCTTTTGCAAAATAACCCCACAGCCTCTAAGCCCTCTGCAGTGTTTCTTTCAAGCTAATGACAGCAGAAGCTGAACACCCAGAGTGCTTGTCTTTCTGGTAGCATGCTTGATGAGCATTTTATGACAGCATGAAGGAAACTGGGAATATTCTGTATGCACAAGGTGTGATGCAATTTGAAAAACATTGCCCCTCCTCATATATCACCATAAGGGAACACAGGATGGGGCCAACATGCACAGATTTTAACTGTCAGAAAGAGGAAGTTTATTATAATGTCAAGCCTCAATGATAATCCACGTTCACCTATCCCCAATCAAGAGATGATAATCTGTAATGGCAAGCCGCAATCAACTTGGACCGCAATAGCTAGAGGCCAATAGCATTTCATGTCCAATTAGGTTAGCTGATGCTGGTTCATCTCCCTTATGCAGCCTCTTCTCTGTGAAAGGCAAACTGATGGAGAGGGAAGAGGCATACCTCTGACTGTGTTGACAGACTGGGTCAGAATCAGCTCTCCAGTGGGTTAAGTAATTTTGACACTGTGTCTGCCTTCCCATGTAACTGAGCTGGGCCACAATATACAGTGCATACAATCATAAAAAATTGAAAATGATTTTGCTTTTGAGACAAAATAGCTGAGGCACTGCTTTCACCAGTGCGTTCCATCTTAAAGCATAAATGCCAATGTGCATTTCAAACCAGACCAAGAGTAGTCAGAAGGGGTGATGCCTCTAAAAATGCTTTGATAAAAGAGGAGAGTAGACTGGTGAGGCATGTGATGCAAATTAAATTCCTCTGAAGATTGAAGTCAGAGTCAAACTGACCAAGCTGAACACAGACCTCACAAGCCCACCATCCCAGCCTAGGGCTCCCTGGATTGCAGCAAGATCTAACCCCTGTAGCTGAGCAAACACAGATGTGGCATCCCTGCTCAGAGGGCTGCAATCTTGTCCACGTTTCCCCGACTGGCAAACAAGATCTCTTGTAGAAGACAAATGCCAGTCTTTAGAGAAATTGCCTCTTGTTTCCAGTCACTGATTTGCATGATTTCAGTGTACACAAATATGCTTGAATGACTGGAAAGACAGTCTTGATTTGTTTTTGTGGGACGAGTTGGGAAGCAGTATACATCAGACTTAGCTCAGGCACTGTTTTGTTCAGAAGAGAACCCCTGTGATCCTCAAACTACACAGCAGAGCTACGGTATTGTTGCCCTACTCTCTACAAAGCAAACCTGAGTGAAAACAGTAGGGGAATACAAATAAAAATCAGTGTGCCTCTGCCAGATGGAGCCCCGCTTGGTAGATAATGCCCATCACCAAGCCCCAGAGGTACATTAGCAATGCTTATTTAAACAGCTGGGTTGAATATTGCCCTTTTAAATGAAATGAAATAGTACCATTAGCGGGTGGGCCATGCGCTCTACTCCTTCTACTTTTTGTTTTGTACTGTTGTAAAAGTCTCTCAACATTGAAGGAAAGTTGATTAACAGTAAGTGAAGCTGAAGGGTGGTAAGGTGGTAGCATAACAAAACAATTAGCTCCTGAAGCTAGATCAAAAAGACTAAATATTCTGTAGACAACTTTATAAACTTTGTATTACTTGACATATTATACTGAGTTTTTATTTACCAATTAATGTCACAAAAAGCAGAGAAAAAAATAAAACAAATAAAACACCAAAATCAAATCAAAGTTTGCCCTTAAGTTGCCTAAGTTAAGATTAGGCATACAGAGTCATAAATGTCATACATTATCATGACTTGCGCAAGAGACATGACAGATTAAACTTTGGTCCCTGACTAATCACACCTTTCACAAATCTCCAAGGTGTAATATGGAAGGAGGTGTGAAGAACGCGCCTCCAGAAGAAGACAAACAATGTCACCTAAAGCAAAATGTTTGAGCCTTGCAGCATATTTTTCAGAAAAGACTACAAAAGCATATTTTAAATAAAGGAAGAAAGAAAAACAAAAACAGTGGATTCTAGAAGTACCAGAACGTATACTGAAACATACTTTTGTTTGTTTTTGTTGTTTTGTTGGGACATTATGAGGTGTCCCATAATCTCCCATAATGTCACTGGGCTGATGTTCATTCAGCATAAACTAACTCAGACTGCTGAAGCTGCACACCAGCTTTTACTTTATCCCTATCATGGAGTGGTGTCAATCTCAATATGGCATACTGAATTGGAATAAACTCCGGCTCAGTAATGTTTTCTTTTACTCTGCTAGGTTAGGTAAGCATGATTCACAGTGGATTCAAAATAATCTTTATTTGTCTTTGGGGCCTGGGTTTAGCACCTCACCTTTTAGATCTGCTACCTTTAAGGCCACCGTTCTTTTAAGCGAACCTTCTTGTGATTGGCTTCCCCTCGCTTTAAAGAGCAGGTAGGAAGGGTTGCGGTGGTCGCCATAACATCTGAGACCTTATTGACACTGAATTTCTTTGACATCATATCAAGCCAAGAGTAGAAAAACTGCCAGCAAACAAGTCTTTAGAGCAGCCTGAAGCCTTAATCTTTGACTCACAGTGAATACTTTGACATACACTGTCCTCATTATCTGAAACGCTGACCAAGTTTAATATGACCATTCACCACTGTAACAGTACATATATAACAGAAAATAAGGAAAAACATAATGTGTAACAAAAGAAAGAATACAACAGAAACAAATTTGAATTTGCTTGGAATTTCAAACCTAGGTGGTATGCTAATTTATGTCTGTAAACAGATGCAAATCTACATATCATGCAAGGTGTAGGTGTGTTCGTAAAGAAGAACAGAGGCACCCTCCAAGACAGTGGCTTGTCCATCTGTTAGGTGAGCTATGCCTTTTCAGGTCTAATTAGGTTGACACTTCTTTTTTGTACCACATGGTCATTTCCTGAAACAACTGGCAGTAGGGCTTCCTCTGGTGAACACTTTTTTTTACCTTTCCTGTCTGTACTTTCAATTATTGCAGTGTTACTGGATAGGAAATATAGCTAGAAGGCATTCTGGACTATATAGTGCAGGTTGTGTTGAAACCAGCTTTTCTTCCATGCAAAGGTATGAGACGTATGTTTGAAAGAGTGAAAACCCTAAACACCCCTTATCTGTTGTTCATTTTACAATGTACTTTATATAATATTAGCTTGGCTAACAAGATATGGTATGCATCTGTGCCAAGTTTGATGATAGACCTTTACCGGACAGCAGTCTCTCTCCCTCTGTGTGTGTGTGTGCATGTGTGATAGAGAGATCAACAAAAAGAAAAGGATAAAGGTTACATAGAACAAGCCAGACAAAGAGAGTGAGTGCGGGGTGAATATTTTCTTGAGAACAGAGTATTGCAAGCCTGATTGGAGTGTTAACAAAGCAGAATGGTTTTGCTATTCCCTCTTAGCTGTAAGAACAGCATGAGAAGGAACAAAAGACCAGAGGACTGCTTTGGTCCTTTCTATTATGCAAGCTATTTCTAGATAGACGCATCAGACAGACAAGCAGATGAGCAAAGAGACAGTCTAAAGAAAAAAACATTGCTCTGTATTGCATTGATTTTTAAAAAGTTAACAGAACTTTTTCTTCTTTTTTTGCGTTCAAGATGCTGTAAGTCGAGTAACAATCTTGTGTTAGTCGATAGCATGTGTCAAAATATAGCCAGGTAGCTACAGTCAGATAGCAGTCAAGTACTGACTATTCTGAAAGACAGCCTGGTTGCTTGGAGAAGTCAGGAATTTAAAAGGGTGATGAAATCAGCTCATTCTAATGTACATTCCACTGCAATCAGAAAATCCCCTTAAAGTGGCAAAAAATAATCAGCCCAGTGTTCCACGTAGAGTTTAGTTTTTGTGAACTAAGTATCCCCTTTAGTTTTCTTAATTATTCTAATAGGGAGGGTAACTGTCAGGGACACATTTTTCTGGATGTTAGAGTACAAGCCCTGCACCTTTTGAAGGCAGTTGACTCAGTTATGTAAACAATCCATGTCTCAAGTAACAAATGCACCAAAGCCTCATTAGGCAGGTTGTGTTGAAAAACACCTTGTGTTGAAAAATCTGACAAATCTGAGAAAGTAAACTCTTTTAAAGTAGTAGTGTTGTGAAGGTTATCCTGAGCTGCTATTAATCCAAGGTCAAGAAAGTCCTAAACACTGAACACTAGAAAAACATCCAGCCATCCATTTTCTTCCACATTGTATTCCAGGACTGTGGACTATATCCGGAGTGGGCCCACACAGGCACAGGGACAACATGCAAACGCCATGCAGGAGGGCCCCAGCCAGCCAGTACGAGGCAACAGTGCTAACCACTGCACCACCCCCTAAGTGAAACATGGACAATGGTAATATGTAAAAGCCATTTGTGTAGCTTGTCTTTCAGCCAGAGAGTCACACTCTCTCCTGTCAGGCTGTTAGAAGTGGTCAAAATCATTTTCGCTGACAGTTAGTATTTTTTCTTTCTGAGCTTATCATCCATGACAGCAATAACTCTGGACTGTCCCACAGATTTTCTTACTCGTTCTTTTCTGCAACAAAAAATTCTTACAAATGCTATGAAGCAATTTGTAGTTGTCTGCTTCCTTTAATATGCAAACACATTGACCTTTACAAGCCTTCAAAAAACCCTGCAGATTAAAACTATATTAGGATTGACTAATGTGGAACCTCCTTGGTTTTATTTTTTATTTTTTTAATTCAATTTAAGGCACCCTCTAATAAAAATTAACTTTTGACTGTTTCCCTATATACTAAAAGACATATAATGAGCAAAATGAGCTATAAACACCATGGCTGAGCATTTTTCCATTAGAACTGTACCAATGACAGTCATAATACATAACAAACCTTGGGAAAAATCTCATCAAATAGCAAGATGAGGCTAACGTTTTGCTGTCAGTCAAAAACAAGGTTTATGTAACTTTAGGAAACCATTAGCTGTCTGATTCAAGGTCAATTCAATTTTGTCTATATAGCACCAAATCACAACAACAGTCGCCTCAAGGCACAAGTCTCCTGTTATCTATGGACACAATTTCATTTTAGTTCAGTGTTAATCAGTACTGCTTTCTCCATTTCTCACAATGAAACAGACACGTGCATGGCACAGCAGGCACCTTTGGAGTGGAAGAGAGGAGAGACAACACATTACGTTAATGTTTGAGCAATGAAAGCTTCCCAACAACTGTTAACTGCCGTTATCTAATGTCCTCTGTGGTACTGTGGATTTTTTGAGGCATTTGGTGTTTTATTTTCCCTGTACCGTTCTCCTATGCTGGGAGAACAGTACAGTACAGCAGAAGAGCCTGCTTTGTTTTGGACCTCCTGTTCTGCAAATTAAACTTTCTTGAGGAAGTGATGGGGAAGAATTTGCATATATAGATCTGCGCACACTAAATAAAAACAAATAATAAAACAAACTATACAATTTTGATAAAGACAGATGAGGGGTTTATTGTACAGTAAAGTCTATTGTGTCTTTTAGCTAAATGGCCAAACTGAGACTAAAAGCTGCTAGAAGGGTATTTGATATCTTCAGCTTCAACTTCCAGAAATAAACTAAATATTTGTAATTCTTACTATATATTAATCTACTGTATGTACATAACAGTCACAACTAAATACAATTCCACTTTTGAACTGAATATTATGAATGAACTAAATACAATAAAAGGTACTGCAGCTGTTATCACTAAATGTGTGCCAGAACTTTGTTTGGATACACTTAATTGTTAAGTTCTTTGAAGTTAATGTGAAGCAAAAAAAATGATTTACCACTGACATAATTAAACTAAAACTAAGGGATGCACTTGCTTACCGTGTTCTTTATAATATGTATGATTTCATAATTTTTCTGAAAACAAAACTAAGTCATGTCTACACCATTGTGTATAATGTAATTTCAACAGTTATTTGTGGCCTGGTGTATAATTTTCACAGTAGTATTTATGGCACTCATTGGATGAAGCAGTAAAAAGTGCTGTTGGACATATGTGACTCCCTCCTGGGCAACACTGCAGAGAGATTGACAGGAATTAAGGGCTTTCTATTATTTGGTTCTATTTGAGGAGGATGGCTACATCCATACATGACAAGGAAGTAGAGATGTCAGTGAAAAATGAATTCTACCCACTCAAATATAAAACTTGGCAATTACTACAGCAAACCACACTGATTGTGCACATCTGTCATTCCTTTAGACAGGCTTTAAATAACATATATCCAGCTTTCAGAGACACTCAAATGCAAAAAAGTGTTTCTGTTGGAATTTTGTCAATATATTGATTGATTGATTGAGGCAATAAAGACTCTCCTTCAAGGTTAACCACCCACAGCATTGATGCAAAGTGTCTTAAACTGAACTACTCTTTGTGTGATTTTAGCTGAATCCCGCAGAGCTTTGTCAGTCCACGTCTGGAGGTTTGGCTGAGAAAAAGCTGTCTCCAGACGGACAGGGATGATATAGTCACTTCTCCTAGGCCCCCAGTACTCTAATCGGCTTTGAGAAGAGAGACGGATAGAGGACATCATTGTCTGTTGCTTGGTGTTTCAGCCCTCGAGGCTTCAGCTCCTGTGTACCAAGGCCAAGCATCTCTCTGGCCTCACGCAATCCAGCTTGTGTGAGGCACGATCTGTTTCGTGCCCCAGGGAGCTAGCCACTGCTGGAGCTCACTAAAGTTTGTGAAGTCATCCCAGACTCACTACTTTCATGTCTGGATATGTCAGTGTCTCTGCAAGATCTCAGTGTAGCCAGTCATTGTTCGCCATAAAGGTTAGCATTTATTTTTCTTTTCATTTCATGTCTCTGAAAAATGAAGCCATTTTATAAGTGCAAAATTCCATAACAGTAAAAGGTCTGCTCTTTTTTATTGAATCTTCTGGACTGCCCACACCGCAAATTAAGTGTCTTGAAAGGCTTCCACTTAAATTGTGCCCAAAAGCATATGCAAAGGTATTGCAAATTCCACCATTAAAACCTGTATCAACAATTCCCTTGGCTTTTAAAATTTGCACTGGCTTTTAGAAGTACACAATTCTGCCATAATCAGGAAGCAAAATTACAAAGTCAAGTCCCATTTCACCACCAGAAACAAAAGTCTGCATTCATTATTAATTTGTGATTTTACTGCATTTTGCTCCCCATATTGCCTTGTTATGTCACTTTGTATTTAGCAATGCTACCACTAAATCAGACCGATGTGGGCTATGCACTTTCATCAGATTGCCTAAACATGATCTGAGTTGTTTCTTGAATAATGCATGTTTTACCAGCTCAGCAACACATCATACTTGAATGTAGGAGAGGTACTTTTCACTGATAAATTTTTAATATAACCAACCTTGCTTTTGAAGGGCCCATAGCACTGTCTCATTATAAATAAGATGCAGTTTCATTAGTATCACCTGGGAGACTTGCGAGATTCACCTTAACTCTTGTTTCGGCCAGAAATAATAGGAGGGATGATCAATAATGCATCAACAAGATAAACACAGAGCGCTCCTGCTGTTTATTTCAAGAGCACTTTAATAAACATATTATGTTTAGTAAAAACCATTCCGCATCACTACATGAAATAATTAGGAGTAAATTTTGCAGAAAAGATTTGTGCCCTTATTAAAAACATATTGATGCAAATGGACATGTTATCTCTCAAACAGAAGTATCTGTAATAAACATAAGCCTGCAGATTGAAGTGATTTTAAATACGCAGATGCTTGATGTTGAGTTCAACATGTCAGGGGTAGAACTGTGTACAGCACATTCTGCAGTAACTTGTAATTATCAAGTCCCCATTGTCATTTGTGACAATGAGTCTCTCCCACTTCTGGCTGGTTAACCCATTCAGGAGTGTGTGCGTGTGTGTTTGGAGTTATGATAAAGTGAAGCAAGCACAGTTTTTTTCTTTTCATTATTATTTTACATTGTGGGTACAAGACTTAAATTATTCAACAAATTTATATGCATTTCATATATTGCATTTGTTATGTATTAAAACATGAAGCATGTAAAGTGTTGGCATTTCTGTAGTCATTGCTGGGCAGCAACACTTTACCTAGTACTGCGTCAGAGTAATAACTCAGTCACACTAGAGTAAAATAGGATTTGAACCCCCTTGCAACTAGAGGGGGGAAAAAAGAGGTGGTTGCCAGCTGATTGCACCAAATTTTTTTTTGCATTCTAGTTGTGGCGACCAACTGGTCTCCTTGTGGTTTAAAATGTACAACTCAATGCAATGATGTGCAAATCTCATAAAACCATTTTTTATTCACACAGAACACAGAACGTCACATGTCTTAAAGTTGGGTCAACAAAAGGCTGGAAAAGTAGGTGGTACTAACAATAAACAGCTGGAGGAACATTGTGCATCTAATTAGGTTAAAAAAAAGCATCTTGGAGAGGCAGTGTTTATCAGAAGTAAAGCTGGGCAAAGTTTCACCAGTCGATCTCAAGGTGACTACACAGGTCACCTAGTGGGAGGCAACCTGTCTCTAAAAAATTCTCAGACAGATTGGCAAAGGTTTGCAAATTTATAAGCACAGACAGATTGGCAACACATTGCAATCAATCTGAGTCAGCCTGCGCTGATGAGTGCAACTCTGTGTTGTCTTTTGGCTATATGGGACTCAGCTGGTTGCCAACTGGTTATATTCCTATATTCCTATATATTCCTATAATGTTGCTGAGCACCAACGTCATTTTGCAGTTAAATCGCCATCCTGCAGCAACTACATTACAATTTCTAAATTTCTGTTTCAAATCTATGAGGTTATGGCCGGACTGTAAATGTAAGTAGTTAACGTGAATTTATTTTGAATGCAAATTTCTGCTGTGATTTTTACCCATTTATGACAGTTAATCACCATATGATCACAAACATACTGCATGTAATTGGCAACTTGACCCCATTCAATTGCAAACTGACAGCAGACTGACTCCATCTTATTGCTTTTTTTTATCACTGTCTTGACCACTAAAGTGACTTGAAGACGGCAAGTGACTGTGAATGGTTGCAGACCTTGTCCCTGTCTTTGAAGCAACCATTTCAAAGGCAACGAGATCGCAACTTCATTGCACACAGTGGCAATAATTTAGGTTGTGCAACAATGCTGGTCTCCAACCACTGTTTTCCCTATTGTGACTGCAGCATAATGTGCTTCCCTTTTGTCAGTAATTAGTAATGTAAATGGGGTCAGCTTAACACTTTGGTACTTTGCCTGGAGCAGCATGGATTCAGATATTTTTTCTATATGCATTCAGTGAAGAAATTGGTTTAACAGTTTGGCTTGGTACAGAATCTAGGGATACCAAGAAGCACTTAGCTGTTACTGTACCTTGTTTTTTTATGTGGGAGGGTCCCTAAATCTATGTGCAGGTACCAGAGTTAACATAACTGTTAATGGTCAGTAAAGTAAGTAATGTTAAGTAATGCAGTTTATAGAATAAACAAGCAAAATGTATTTTTTATATGCAATGAAATCCAATATTAAATGTGAAGCACACCAACATTTATGGAAAATGCTGATTGTGAACATTAATATTAATTTCATAACATGGGTGATTGTGTAAGTTTTTAAATGTGCAGACCTGCATGCACACATGCCTGTCTGAGAAAATTTACATCTGGCTGTCTCAGTGTATGTGCATGTGTGCATTTGTGGGTATGCTTCTATTTTGCATGGTGACTCAATTCCAAGGCTGTGGCTGAGCAAAGGGTTGTCCTTGGCTGTCACTTCTCATTATTTGCTGGTCAGTAAGACAGCTGAGCAGAGGGCATCGTATGAACAGTGAGGAGATAGAGGGACTCCTGGTGATGAGTGACAGGCTCTGGGATTGAATGACTGCGCCCTGTTAGGACCCCTGTTGTCTTCAAGGGGAACCTGACACTCAAGTGGTTTATAAAAGATGAAGAATAATGCTGCACATCTACGCTACACATCCCCCCGCTTCCACCAGCAGACGCAGAGGTATTTGACTGCATACATGTAAATTGATTTGCATCCATGCAGAGATTTACACAGCGACACATGTGCAGGAAAAGAAAAAAATGGATGTACTCGCAAAATCCCCATGAAGAGAGACACATACCTTCACCACACACTGACAAACAATCACTCCGTTGTCTCCCTGCTATTGATATTCCTCACAGCTGCGGCCTTCATGCACTTAGAAGTTATCAGAGGCTGCTTTCAGCCACCACATATAATGGAACTCAGGAGCACTTCGTTCCTCTCTTTCTCTTTTTCCTCTTATGAAGGAATAAGAATGCATATATGAGCACAGTGGTACATTTAAAAATGAAAACCAACTCACATTAGCAGAGCTTGAAGTACACACCCTGAAACTCACGTATTTAGCACCTCAGAAACACAATAAACCATCTTTAAACTGAGAGGAGCTTCAGCTAAAGAGGTCTGTGATTAATACTAAGCATATAATTCAGAGGGCACTATAATGAATGGTCCTTCTTTGGGATTACAAGACATGAGAAAAACTAGTTTTACTCTGCGTGTCAGCAAGATTCCCTTCCAGCCCCATTTCTCTACAGAAAAACCATCAGCATCATCACTGAGCATGCTGTAATAAACAGAGGGCTGTGAAAAGGAAAGGCATCAGTGCCTGTTGGAGATTCAGCTGTTAGTTTAGGAGACTGACAACAAAGTAACAGCGAGAACATTCTAACTTTCACTGCATGATCCAGTTTCAGATAAGACTGTAGTGCTGTTCTTAAAATTTTATGATCCCTGATTGGTAAGCTGTTAGGTGTAGGAGAATATTAGGTAATATTCTAGATATGTAAAACAAAGGGGTCAGAGAATTAAACAAAAATGGATAGTGATGTTCTAGTAATTGCCAACAGTGGTAGAAGACTGAAAGGTTTAGCACAAGTTTGAGCCCCTTTTGCCCATAGTGACAATAAAGCCCTTAAAAATGGCATAATACTGTAATTAATTCGTGTCAGACTGTGTGCACGTGTGACTTCTGTATCTTTGTGTATATTTGAGCTTAATCTTATATTCTACTTTCCTTCTATTGAAAAAATTTAATTGTTTTTCTTAATTCTCTAGCGCTCCACACCCAAAGTGAAGTTTTTGACAGTGTTGGGTGAGCTCTGCATAAACAACTTGATAAGTCATTTAATTTTTCAGTCTACCTTGAAATATGATTTATAAGTAAATAAGCAGACTGCCAGTGGGATGGGGGTAATGTCACCTTTTTAAATGACATCTCAGTTGGCTCGAGAGATTTCAAAAAAATCTGACTTTAAAAATAAATCAAACCTACAAGATTAATTTTAAACAGAACACTGATAAGGTGTTCTTAAGTGTTTTATATAGCTGTCATTGTGCAAGTGGCGCTGATATTTTTTGTGGCTGAAAAATTCCACCCCTTTCTTCATTTCTCCAACCCATATCTGTATATCTCTCTTGACAATCTCTACTGTAGGCAGAGATTAATCAAATTGTGATATAAAGTATTCTACTTAACTTATTGACTTTGCTCAGGTCACAGCAAAAAGGTATAGGCCTTGAAAATTACTTGATTACAATCTTGCTTTTTATCACTTTGCTCCAAAATCTGCTCAAAATTCAGAGGATTTCTGCTGCGTGGTTGTTGCAAGTGACACGATAGCGACCAAGAGTCTGCCAGTGGTTTCATGTCAGCTTGTTATCAACAAAGCTACTGTACATTTTTGGATGAGTATTACAGATAAGAACAAGAAAAAAGTGCATCCATTTTGCTTCAAGATTCGACTTTCCTTTCCTGGCTGTTACATCTTTCAGCTTTAACAGTAACATTCAGCATACATTCTCCAGCCCCATACTCCCATGTCCTTTGCTCCTTATTGTGCATGTTATTCATGCTCTTATTAGCACCGTGGATGTAGGCATTAATGTCTGCTCCATGCATTTAGATATTTAAAATCTCAAATCCCAAAAGACAACACACAGTGGGTAGTAATCTTTTTGTTGTTTTTTTTTTCTCTGGTTACCCGCTGAGATACTGTGTGCGAGCTTTGCATGTGTGTGACAGAGAGCGAGATGTCGCATTTTGTTTTCCAAAACTGCCAGTTGAGAGTTTCTTCAATGTATATTTTAAAGAAAAAATCATTTGAGGAGATTAAACTTGTTGCCAAGTTAGCAAAATATAAAAAGGTGTGACTATTGCCTAATGGCAGCTTTAATAATCTTAATGACAAATGTAATATATGCAAGTTGGTGAGAGTATCCCAGATCACTAATCAAGCTCAGTAGTGCTATATATTTGTGGCATTGTACAGTAGGCATTATCAGAAAGTATCTATTAGATAGATAGATCGAGATATCCTTTAATAATCTGTTGCAGGAAATTACATTGCCACAGTAGCTTCGACAGACATAACACCACACATCCCAAACAGCAAAACAATGTAATTTCCTAATAGTTAAATAATAGTTAAAAGTTAATAATATATAAATAAATTATGCAAACAGGTGGATAAAGTCATATTATTGTTGGGCATTAAACAGTCTTATAGAAGATAGTATAAAGGACCTACTAAAGCGGTGAGACTTGCATTTTGGTTTAATAACTCTTTGATTGAAGGTGCTACTGTTGATAACCTCTAGGGCATGGAGTGGGTGTGCACATGTATTATATGTAATTTATATTAATACTTGTGCCAGAGAATTAAAACTATTATCTCAATTGTACACACACACACACACACATATATATGTATGTATACACATATATATATATGTATGTATACACAGAGTATACAGAGTTTTGTGTGTGTTTACATATGTACATCTTTGGGCTTGTGTGTTTTTTATTCTATATTATTCTATATTTAAAAGAAGCCACACACAATAAAAGCATGTGGCTCAGGATGACAAATTTCCTCCCACTATCTAAATATCTAAAGCTATGCAGCTCTCCTCTGCATGGCCGGGGCCATGTTTCCTAGTCTCTCTGACATACAAGCAAGTGGCCTGCCTGCTAAACTACCCCAGCTCCCCAAATGGAGTTCTCATTTTCAAGGGGAACGGCTGCATGGCATAACGCACTTTGTCTTGGGAATTACTTTTTCTCTGCCTGTGTGGCTCCCTGGGATGGACATGGCTGGCTGGCTCTAGGGGAGACAGATGGAGGCTGCTGGCTAGCCTGACACATGTTGAGCGGCTGTGATGAGTCGGTGAAGAGGGGCGGGCAGGATAGAGGGGCACAGCACTCTGTCTATGTGATGTGTTGATGAGAGCGGGGAGAATTGGAGGGTGGAGGCCTCACTTGGCCTGAAATCAGCTGCCGACAGACTGGAGCTTCACTAACCTGTATAGTGAAAGTTATTTGGATCAGATTAACAGCAGCTTTCATCACTGCTGGGGAGATCACCCAACTATTATGATTTAAACTCATATTATAATGAAAATATTTATAAAACAGTTGCCTCTTTTTAGTGATGTCCATGGGTAGTTTGTATTATTGTAGGGTCTTTACCTTACAATATAAAGCGCCTTGAGGCGACTGTTGTTGTGATTTGGCGCTATATAAATAAAATTGAATTGAATTGAATGGTAAATTCAACTTAATTTGATCTAATGGCCAGCCTTGCAAGCATGTTACTTGATAGTAGATTGCTTCTATTTTCTGGCGGTGGTTCTTGCCATCTTCACATAATAAAGGACTGCAGTAGGTGCTGACTCCTCTTGCATTAAAGAATGCGGTGAGATGAGAGTCAGAGAGTCCTGACACATTCAGTAGGCACTGAGTTGTTGAACCCAGCTGTGATGTTGTTGTTTGTCAAGGTGCTGTTCCAAGAGTCTTAAACATCCATCTCCTGTTACCAATGGCAATGAGAGTGAACATGCTGTAATTTCAACTGGAAATTAGTTCATGACATTGACAAGGAAACCATGGACAACAGCAAAAACATCAAAGAGGCCACTACGTCAAGCATGAGGATTATTATTCATCTCCCATTAATGACCACTTGTTTTCACAAGACCCAGTTAAGATCAAGAAACACATCACATGAAATATAAGCCGGGTTCCACTCCTTTCACTGAATGTGGCCCATTATATATGGTTATTAATAGTTTAAAGTTCAAATTCTAGCGAACCACAAGTGTGAGCCTAATAGTGGCAAGACAAGAAAAGTCAAATGATAACCATAAATATCTGTCAGAAATGTCACAGCAATCCATCCAACAGTTTATTGCACTAAAATCCCCCAAAATTCCAGCCAAGGAGTGATGCTTGAGGAACAATAAAGGAATCATCAAGCCTGGGGGCTCTGCCCTCTGGGGACCATAAATGTCTGTAAAAACTTTTAATGGCGAACATTGTTAAAGCCAGGCTAGTATGGCTAAAAATGAGCATCTTTCATTCAAGACTCAGGTAATTAAAAACTGCACGCATGTAAGTCAAGCAAAGGCAAAGATGATATATAGGAGCATATAGCCATTATTTTGCTTGTGCACATCATAAAACTTTAAAACAAAAGATTTTTTCCATGAAACTATAATGAGGCAAAGTGCATGAGTAAAAAGTGAGTTGAGATGATAATGAACTATTCCACTGATTTATGTTATTCATAGCTGACTGCATCCTAACACCAAATCTTAATTTCTACTGTGCAAATGTTTATTAGAGTATCACACTCTTGGTGTTGTCTGGTGTCTTCTGCTAGATTCCAGACCATGGCAATGAAAGAAGAACTTGAGGTGCCTTAGGCCATTAAACGAGACTGGCAGTAGGCATCAGGGTTGGGCTGAATAATTCAGCCTCACAGATCACAGTACATTTTCATATTCATATTCATTTTCACCAGCACATTTATTTGAGAAGCTACCTCCTCCACTGCCTGACTGCATCTTCCTTTTCAGACCACAAATATCTGAATTAACCGACTCCTCTTGAGGAATAAAAAAGGCACCACCTAAAGGCTTGGTGTGATGTACTGTGAGGACTTTGTTGATGCTGATTAGGAAAACTGTCTCAGGGGTTGATCCATTAGAGCAAAGCCATTAGTAATGACACCAGGTGCACATTTAATTTACAGCATTTCCCTGTGCGCTAGTGCTTTGCTGAATAGTGGCAGCAAATTATTATTGTTATTGCAAGACAAAGAACAACACAAAGTCAGAAATTCTTTAGCAGTTAAATGGTAATTATGGTATTTCAAGAGATCAGTGAGGCAGATAACATGATTCTACTGAAAAAAAAACACTGAATGCAATAACAATGGACAAAAATATAGACAGAAAAGATTTATTGATAGTTAAACTATGTACAATTACTAACAAAAAATACTCTTTAAAGTCTACTGCTAATTGTGCAAGCCTCAGATATTCATACTTGGAGTTCCAGAGCAGAGAGGACCCTGACTGCAAAACTCCAGTCACTTTTACTCTTGGAACTTTTGGGGGGTTTTGGAACAACTAGCAGAGCCCTGTCCATTGAGATGACATTAAACCACGCACAGCGTTATCAGGACAAGAAAGATATTGATTGATGAACTGACATTTGTAGACAGAAAGCCAAGATGATTTTATGAAATGTAGATATGCTTGAGATGACCAAAAAGAATGATTTCAGTCATTTTCATTTAGCTGGAGAGAAAAGCAAGTTGCTTTCTTGACAGTTTTCGAAAATGGGCCAGAATTTGCACATCATTTACATATAACAGTGGAATTGAATATTTGTTTTATGTACAGTTGTGGTCAAAAGTTTACATGACTGTCATAGTAATTTTGGGCTTTTAATGATTTCTTTGAACTGTTCATTTTCCAGGGTGCAATGATTGTACAACATACATCTTTAATGACTTTAAAAAACAAGAATTGGGTGCACAAGTTTGAAATTACTTTGGATTTTCTCAAATCGAAAATATATACATATACATACACTCCAATTAATATTTGGTTAGCCATCAACAAGCTTCTGACATAATTGGCATAGATATTTGACTGCTCTTCTTGGCGGAATTGGTAGAGTTAATTTAAATTAGTTAGTTTCCTGGCATGGACCCGGCTTTTAAGCATAGTCCACATATTTTCAATAGGGTTGAGGTCAGGGCCTTAAGAAGTCCATTCTAGAAGCTTAATGGGCCATTTCTAAACAACTGCAGTTTCAAGGATCATCAGTTTAAACAACTGTACATAAGTACAAGTTGTTCAGATGTGTCACCACTTTGTCAAGGTCCGGCAAAAGACCCAAATGGGAACCCTCAGATGAGAGGGAATTTGTTAGGATGTTCAGGAACCACCGAGGCTCAAGCCTGACATGAACTGGAAACTGCTGGAACACCAGTGTCACTGTCCACAGTGAAGTGAGTTTTACATCGTCATGGACTAAGAGGATGCCGACCAAGAAAGAAGCCCCTGCTCCAAAATTGACATCTTCAAGCTCGACTTAAATTTGCAGCTTCTCACATGGAGAAGCCAAATGCTTTCTGGGGAAAGGTTTCGTGGTCAGATGAGACAAAGATTGAGCTATTTGGCCATAATGACAAGAGGCATGTTTGGAGGAATAAAGGTGAGCCTTTCAAACCTAAGTACACTGTACCAGCTGTTAAGCATGGTGGTGATAGAATCATGCTCTGGGGCTGTTTTGCTGGCACATTGCACAAAGTGGTTAGAATAATGAAGGAGGAAAACTACGTCCAAATACTTCAAATTCACCTCAACTCAACAACTAAACAGTTGAAACTTAGACATAATTGGGTGTTCCAACTGGACAATGATCCCAAACAAACATCAAACCTGTTTTTGGAGTGGATAAAACAGGCTAACATTAAGCTGCTTGATTGGCCTTTCTAAAGCCTCGACCTTAACCCTACTGAAAATTTGTGGACGATGCTTAAAAGCCAGGTCCGTGCCAGGAAAGCAACCAATTTAAATTAACTTTACCAATTCTGCTAAGAAGAGTGGGCAAATATCCAGCCAGAATTATGCCAGAAGCTTGTTGATGGCTACCAAAAGCATCTGGTCGAGGTGCAACTTGCTGTATGCATACTTTTGACCATGTGTGGATTAGAGAAAATCCAAAATAATTGCAAACTTGTGCACCCAATTCTTGTTTTTGTTTTTAGTCATTAAAGATGTATGCTGTATAATCATTCCACCCTGGAAAAACAACAGTTCAAATAGATAATTAAAAGCCCAAACTTACCATGACATTCCTACCCATGATGAGTGTATATAAACTTCTGACCACCACTGTATATGTCACAGTGGCAGCTTGTTTGCACAAAACAATGGCAACCAGGACCTTGGGGAACATCACAGTAAGATGAGCAAATGAGGAGGCATCACAGGAACTATTATAAAAGTTTTGCTTGAGAAATTAGATTTAACCCAGTATGCACAGTATCCCAAGGCGTGCTAAGAACACAATCATTTGCGACACTTCAGTCTCAAAAGACAATAGAAACACATATTAAGGGATTTTTACAGTATATTTTCATATATTTTAATCAGCTATCTTGTGACTGACATCTGCACTGCAGATTCATTGTTGTAGTCCTTGTACATAAAAATAACCAGACCTCATTCAATAATGCCCCTTATGTAAAGCATAGAAGATGAACAAGTCACAAAAAAGGTCAACACTTTTTTTCCACTTCTTATCAACAAAGATATAACACATTTGTCACAACAGCAGTGCATTGCTAATATAGAGGTAATGTCTGAATACCTGGAGGGCAGAGAGGATTCAGTATGTTGCACAACAAATCAAACAGATCAAACAGATATGATACAAGAAAAACGACAGCAATTCTCTCTCTTTCTGTTAAAGCATTTTCCCAAAAAATATCCTACTTCAGAGCACTCTGTTTAATTAAGCTTGCTTGAACAGGTGACAAACACATTAGTGAGGATTTTATTCTCCCTTTGAGTGAGGTAGATTTACAAGAGAATGTTTTTCTTCTCAAGTCTCTAGCAGCACTGAGGCGAAAAATACTTGTCAAATAGGCAAACAGGTGTGCAAAAAAAAAGTATGGAGAGGAAATGGGAGAGAAGGAGGGGCAATGAGGAAAATATGGAGACAGCAGAGATGACCCACATTGGTGCAACTTGTTATGAATTCACAATGATGCTGCTGGGCTTGTTAGCACACGGCTGGGGAGCCAGGGGTGATGGGAGATGCACAGTCGGCTACCTCGGCTAACCCCTCTGCAATTCTATTACACTTGTTTATAGCTCTTGGCAAACAGAACACCAAAGATACTTTAGCTTCTGAGAGAAGGGCAGGGTTAAAGGGGGATGACTACTTAGCATTTCACAAGGAGACACAGAGGGCATCCTGATCAAAGTGAACACGCAGAGGAAGTAAAGAAAGACCAGAAAGAAAGATACAGATAAAACTGGGCTGACTTTTATACTGATGCATGGTAATAGGACAAAACAGTGAAACAAACATTACAGGATTAAATTTTACTATGGCTTATGATTTTTTTCTAATCTTTCTGTGAATTTGGGCCTTAATTACGTATGTTGTAAATGATTTGTGTGGAATTTCTTTTAATTGTCATTGGTCTCCATAAACACAGAACATTTTTAAGTGACATTTGGTCAGTTCGAGAGATACCAGGTGTTACAGCTAATGTAAATGCTTTTGGGCGGCAAACTGGAGATGAGAGTAGCACCTGCAAATTAGCAACTCTTGTCATACACATATGCACACACAAAGAAAGTGTTTTTGCCACTCTCTGTGTGTGTGTGTGTGTGTGTGTAAGATGAACTTTAGCTTCTCACAGCACTGACAGAATTGGTTAAAGTGTTTAAAACAAAAAGACTTATCTGCCGGCGTAAACAGGTTTTTCTTATTATTCCCAAAAACTGTGGCAATTTCTTTAAATTGCAAATGAAAGGCAATGACAAAAAATAGATAGCTAGATTAAATAATTTCTCTACAACAGTCAACTGCTAAATAATTTAAATGCATATACTGTAGATTACATAACTTCATATTCAAGATAGTTTGTTTGAATTTCGCTGCTATAGATATCCCCTTCATCTTCTGGATCAACGACTAGACAGCGGTTTGACAAGACGTACATCTGAAGATGTATATTTTTCTAACACCTTCTGCAGTGCAAGATGAAGCAATTTTCAACTGTTTTGCTATGGATTCTACATTTCTTAGCAGCTCATGCAGAACTACAATCAGTGAGAGTGAGTCAAATAAATCAAAGAAAATCTGTCAACACAAGAAAAGATGAACCTAGAAAATCATTACCTACCAGTTATCCACCTTAACCCTTTAACACACTACCAGTAATGGTTTCAACTGTGGTATGGGAAGAATTTAGTTGACTAAACTGCAATTTTTACCTGATTAACAAATATCAGCTAAATAAACAGGAACACAATCTGCATATTTTATGCATACATAGATGTAACGTGGATTTTCAGTACAACAGTAAATACATTCACAAGCAATACCTCAACCAGTGACACTTACTGAAGGAAAAATGCTACAATCGTGTTTTTCAGCGCATATGGCTTTCTATCCTTAATTCTATATTTTTACCATCAGCCCGGCGGCAGGCCCATTTTACAAGTGCTCTTTAAATGACTGTAACTCCGTTACTGTTTGTGCCAGAGACAAAATTAAAATGTTTTCTGAAAGAAGAGAAGATGAGCTTTACGGGGACATTCAGTGTAGCACAAAGCATTCACAAGGTACTGCTGTCTGCACACAGACAGAAAAATCACCTCAGAGTAAATTTTACCATGTGCGATTCACATTATCGTAACTCCTCCACATTTTGGGCTAGAAAGAAAATTCAAATGGTTCCTGAGAGATGAGAATTATTTTGTAATTTTACAACCAAAATTACAAAATAAGTTCAGGCGGCCTGTATGATACTTGGGTGATAAAGGGTTAATGCAGTGAAAGCATATATAATGGAAGCCACAGTATGTCTCAACATGCTGGACTCATTTCTATTTCCACTGCATCCTCACAGGAGACGATAACCACAGTGACCCATAATAAGCAGGGAAGAACCATGACGGTCCCCATCCTCAATCGTGCTGTGTTCAAGTCACAGTTAACTGATGGGCTCGTCATGTGTGTTCATGCTCTTGTGGTGGCGTTAATGGGAGCTGAGCACTTTTTGTTGCCATTCACATTAAAAGCTTCAAGTACAGTTTGAGGTACTTTTGGAATTCATTTGAGTTAAAGCTCAGAGGCAGATATGGTACATTTTATTCAACTACATCTATTTGACAGTTGCAGTTATTTACCACATACTTTTCTGTTTAAAATGTCACATAAAAACTCAAGATGAGGTTAGGAAATCCAATACACTACCAAAAAACACTTCACAAAACAGTAGTGTATCTACAGTATATATCAAATCTTCAGTTTCCACTTTACAGCGAGAGGGGATGAAAAAACAAACAAACCTGTACTTAAGCATCCAAAACTCTAAACCTTTATTTTATTCACAATAGAACATAGAAAGCATATCATTACCATTTTTAGAAAACTATTAGCTCATTTTTAATTTGATAGCAGCAACACATCGTAAAAATGTTAGGATAGGGCCATGTTTACCATTGTGTAGCATCCTCATCCTTTTAGCAAGTCTGTAAATGTACAGAAACCAAAACCAGTTGCTTGACTTTTAGGAGAGGAATGTTGTCCCATTCTTGCCTGATACAGGATTCTAGCTTCTTAATACCTGGGTCTTCAATGTTGCATTTTTCATTTCATGATGTGCCAAATGTTTTCAGTTGGTGAAAGGTCTGGACTGCAGGCAGGCCAGTTCAGCACGTGGACTCTTCTACTACAAAGCCATGCTGTTGTAGTACGTGCAGTATACGATTTAGCATCGTCTTGCTGAAATAAGCATCATCTGGATGGGAGCGTATGTTGCTGGATCACAGGCATCCAGTACTGATTTTTAACCATGTCCCTTGCACACAGATTTCTTCAGATCCTTGGAATCTTTTGATGATATTATGTAGATGTTGAAATATTCAAAGTCTTAACAATTTTACATTGAGGACCATTATTCTTAAATGTTTCCTCTGCCCATCTTTACTTCTGAAAAATTCCACCTCTTTAAGATGCTTTTTTTTTGTACCCAATCATGTTACTGACCTGTTGCCAATTAACCTGATTAATTGCAAAACATTCCTCCAGATGTTTCTTTTTAGTACCACTTACATTTTAAGCCTTTTGTTGCCCCAGTCCCAGTTTAAGCATTTGATGTGTTTTCTAGGCTCTATTGTGAATAAAATATGGGTCTATTCGTTTTGCAAATCATTGGATTCTGTTTTTATTTCAAACTTGGGGTTGTACATTTGAATTTGGATCGATAGGTATTATAATTTTATATGAACAAAACCATAGCATGCAAAAATTTGTCATTTGCTTTTAGCAGGAAATTAATCATTGCTGTTCCTGGCCACACCCCACCCCAGCCAGGTCACACTGTAAATAATGCATGGCTGTAATTAAATACAATTAACAGACATAGAACAAATGAACAATTTCAGCTCAAAATGTGGTTTGAATATGACACAGGGCTATTATTTATAATGAGACAACAGGTTTTCTCTGGCCAGGGCCCCCAGTATAGCTGCATGCAACATCCACACTTTAAATAAGAAAAATCAATCAAACACTTAAGCTTCATTTCACTGTATGAGAGCATTGATCCATCATGGGGTCCTTTGGTCTGCATGCACAGTTCCTTAGAGGGTGGAAAAAAACACAAAAAAGACAAAACACACACAGAGATAGATGAACATGCACACAGGATGCCAGATGAAATATCAAAAGGTCAGTAGACAGGCAAGAGGATATGGTGGTGCCATTGTAAGACAGGCCGGGTCCTAGCTCTCTGTCCCCTAGTGTTTGTCTGTTTGAAATCAAGGACACCACTGGAAATCGTAAACGAGCCTTAATGTCTATGTTTGTCCATGCATATTTTAAATGCCAGATGCGCCTTCCAATTTCTTGGATTCTTCAATCGGTCTCAGTCACCATAAAGCTAAAAATTCAAATATGGAATTATGATTTGCAGAGATTACATGGAAAAAATACTTAAACCTTTTAGTGAGTGTGTAATTTATCAGTTGAAATCCTATAACTATACATATGCTTAAAAAAATTATGCTAGACACGAACTGACTGCCAGGTGGCTCTTAATCCATGAGTATACGTTTAATGTGCATTAAAAGTGCCGTTAATCCCCACTGTTTGTGCATTCATGGTTTCACGTGATTTATTCACACAGTGAATGTGCCATGTAACAATAATTATTTCAGGTCATCAGTCAAAAACCAAAACGCATTCAACTTTTCAATGTCAATGTCGACCATTTTAGTCTTCAGTCAAGGCAAATAAAAAAGCAGCATATCACAACTACACCACAGTGCCACACAGTGGTCAGGAGAGGGAAAAATCATAATGGATATAGATTAATTAAAGGAATAATACCTCAGATTGTAGCTTATCACTTGGCAGATGAGGGAGAAAGCAGTGTTTTCTCGTATGTCTACTTGTTATTGAATATCTAAAAATACTATAACAAATCTGTCTGAAATTCAGAGGAAAGTGAAACACTAGTCCGGGATTCAATTGATGAATGATCAGAATGTGGGATCTCTAGCAAAAGAAATTGAGTGTTACTGCTGAAGTCCAACACGCAAAGAAACAATGGGTGCTAAACAACATAGCTTTCCGCTAGTTTATTTGAGCATCAAGCCGAATTTGAATGGGCAGCTACATACTCCATTTTGAAATTCAAAGATAGGAGAGGGACAATGTTTGCCATTGATTGACACTGGTGGATGAAGAACGTAATAAGAATAGTGGTCCACTGATGAACAAGTTTTGTTTAAGCACATAAGAGTAAAATTCCTTGCAGAAGACAAAGTCCTGTGACCTTCTTTATTTGAGAAGTAAATAAAAGCTAATTAGTGAAATATTGCTAGAGATTGGGTGGTCTGCAATTGGAAGGACAGAAGAAGAACAGTACCATACAAATCAATAAGATAATACACAAAGTTACTTTTTTAAATTCTTCATAACTTTCATAACTTAATATGTAAATTCATTTTCTAGTCAAAACACTGCCTGCCAAACCTCAAACTAACTTGCTGTACAGATATCTTATCACTTGCAGGAATAGTTTCTGATGGCTTGATGGCTACAGTAAATTAAAAAAAAAAAAACACCAACACTGTCTTAAAAAAATACTTCACTATATCTATTAAAGGGCAAAAAAGATGGAGGTGTTTCAGCAATAAGCCATCATCTGTGTAATTTAAGATAAATGACAATCACAATATATAAAAGCCAGGTGAGATTCCAGTACCAATCAAAAAGCAGAGCTCTATATACATAATGAAAAACATCTGCAGAGCATTTTTAACGTCTGTTAACTTTGGTGGAAAACATTTTTTTCTATATATATTCTATGCATATTTTTATGTTGATTTGTCCTATGTCTATTTCTAGTGTTTTTAATATTATTATGTATAATGGAACTGTGTTGATACTATTTTTGTAAAATTACATTTTTGTACAAGTATATTATGATTGTGGCTGTTTGTTGGCCACAATTGCTGGCACATCTGCTACTTTTTGGGGCAATTTTCTCTGCAGATGTTTTTCATTATGCAATTAGAGCACTGCTGAAACACATCTGTCTTTTTTGTCCTTTAATAAATATAGTAAAGTATTTTTTTTCCAAAGGGTGCCGGTGTTTTCTTTGTTTTCTAAATTCCTCAAGATCGGGCACCCTATATGTCCTTCAAAGTTTTGGAGTTGAGCGAAGTATTATTCTGTATTTCAGTAAATATAAAGCCATTAAAAGCCAGGACAAAGCTTGGCACAAAGACAGAAAACTGAAGAAACAACTAGTCTGCCTCTATCCAAAGGACAGTAACTTCTTGAAGTCTCTGCCGATTTCCTGGCAAGCTCATGGTGATGACAAGACTCCAAGACTGTACCTGGCCAATAAAAAGAAACAATGCATTTATTTTTTGTAGAAATTAAACAAAGGAGATACAACATTTTTTTTAGCGGTGTTGGTAGGTTGAATTTATTAATTTTGAATAGAGCCAGCCAAGATGTTTCCTCTGGTTCTAGATTTTACTCCAAGATACTGTAGTAGTCATCCTACCCACTGTACCTATTGTGATGAAGCTACTAAATCCCTTCCCCACACTCAAAAAAGGCTCTTGAGTCTATTAAATGAGAAACGATTTGAGTTTACTGGAAGATAAAGTTATTGGGATATACACAATGCAATGCAAATAAAATCTCTCCTGGCTTTATTCTTATGGTAAATTATGACTATAGTTTCTCCCAGATAAGAATGCCCACTCTGGTGTTTATATATGTATTTTCTGTGTGTGTTTGTGGGTCTTTGCCTGCATGTGTTTGTGTGTATCACTGTGTATATACATCTTTGTGTTTGTCAGCCTGTGCCCAACTAGAAAAAAATTACGTTCTATAAAACGGCTCTATAAACAGCATGGCACAATAAATCCGAGGCAGAAATATTAAGTGGAACCAATATTTTGCTGGACTCACTCCAGATTTCTAGTAAAACTCACAACTTGTGATGATCTTAGCATTAAAAATATATATTTTACAGGGGGAAATAATCCAACTCCATTCCAGTGAAGGCATCATTGTCATGGAGCTATCTGTGTTGTGCACCTGTGCCTTTCTACTGAGAGGTCATTTAGTTTACATTCTCTCTTTTAGGGAAAGCTCTATTAAATACACCATGCATACCCAAGCAAAAAAGGATTTTTGCAATGTCACGAAGAAAGAAAATGACTGGGGGAAAAAAGTGCTGCAAACTGTTGCTGTGTTCTAAGAAGGAAGCCTCCCATATGTGCAGAGAGACTGAGCAGTGAAGCTACAAAGGAAACATGTTCAAGGACACCTGTTCCTTGCAGGGAGCAGTTTGTGAGAAGCATCTTGTCTGTGCAACACTGCACCAGCCATGTGTGCATGAAAAAAAAAGGAACAGGATCCCTTTGCAGTCCCTTATCTCCACATGGGACCATAATGTACTTTTGAATGTGATGACATATTAAAAATTTGATGTCCTAAAGATGACCCGGCGTGATTGTGCACTTAGGAAAGTATAACGTAGAATATGAAGCATTTCGTTATTATATTTTTTTTTAAGCCAAACCTGCTCACGTATTAATCAAAGAAAACAGCAAAAGAGAATTACTACTGCAGAATATTCCCCCAATTAGCATTACAGCATCAGCATAGTGTCTGTGATGCTGGTACTAGAGACCACAGAGGACACCAGAACAAATTCATCTGCATGAAAGACCCAAGTAACCTAAATCCACTCTGCATTTCTCTGTACAGTTATGCCAAGGAATGCACAGCCATGCCAGTATAGGTGGAGGTGATGGGGTGGAGGTTGGGTTGCTTGTAAATGAAATATTTCAATTATTTTTTAGTGTATTGTTTACTGTAAGGCAGGTGTGCATATTAATATGAATGAATGAAACATTTATAAAAACAATATCTACCATAATGACTAAGCTAAGGTTATATGTGATAGGCTAGAGGTTAGATTAGCTAGCTATGAAAACAAAATAAAACGATTGAGGGCAAAATCATTAGAAACATCCAATCTGGCTTAGAAATGCTTCTTAACCATTGCAGCTATTGCAGGTTTTTTAACAAGTCTCATTGTCTTACCCTGACAGTTCACACAGAAAAATCATATTATTATTATTTTTTAAATATATTTGTTCTGGTTGTACTTAGGTTCAAATCTTGTGTTTGAGCCCTAAAAACAACTACCAGACCTTTGTGACCTCATAGCTATCTATCAGCATCTGCACAGAGCCTCTGTCTGCTCCCTACAGCTGCCAAAACTCTAAAAAAATGACATGCATTTCCAAGAAGCTAACATTTTGAATTGGTTTAAGAAAAGTAATTTCATATTAGGGTGACTCTGGTTGTGTTACTCATGGCTATGTGTTGTGTAGAAAATATCAATTTTGATGAGGAGAACAAGGGAGAGAAAAAAAAAAAAAGTCAGCCTGGTCCTCCCTTCCTATTTTTGTCTCTCAGCGAGATGAGGTCATCAAACACCAACCTGCTTTGTATATTAATGATGCAACAGCCAGGGTTCTTTGGACACCCTGTCCCTAGAGACTGCTTGTCTGGCAGCAGAGGAAGACTTCATCTTGATTTAAGAGAGATAACACCCTCGACAGAACTGTGACAAAGGCTAGATAGGCAGTGTGAGAGGAGATAGTGAGGGAGTGTCGACACCAGTCGAGAGGAGAAGACAGGACAGGAGGGAAGCAGAGGAGGGACTGTATGATACACTGTGCCTTTAAAGCACCAAGCCCCTCCTCCACAGAGCCAAGCAGAAGAGCCGAGTGGTGCTGGCAGGAGCCTGAGCCCAACGATAAACTCTGGCATCAGCTTCCCTTCATCCGGCAGTCAGCGAGGACACAGTGAGGGCGTAGGGGCAGAGAGACAGGGACGGAGAAAGAGTGACAGAAAGAGGGGGAAGTGTGAGAGAGAGATAGAGAGAGACAAACCAGGCCGATAGACAAAGAGGGAGAGGCTGTCATAAGAATCACACAGTTCCTTTTTCACACTAGCAGCTCAGTTGATCTGTCTACTGCCTCCCGATGCAGGCAAACGCTGAAGGGGATGACGGGTGGTGTGTTACGGCAGCATAGCTATCTGAGTGATGGTAGCGGTCGCAGCGGCATCACAATCCGAAGCAGGAGCTCTTCTTGCCACTCTGGCTCTTAGTCATCTTCAGCCTCGTTTCTCCCTTCTCAGAGTGCTATCAGGGCCATTCATCGTTCCCATCTCATGCCTCCTGCCTCCTCCTCCTCCACAGCTTCATCCTCCACTTCTACTCCTCCTCTGATGAGCCACAGCCTCAGAGTGAAATAACCCTGCTGATAGAAGCTTCTCCCTCTGTCAAGACAGTAAGTATGGGAGGGGGGGGGAGAACTCTGTGTGTGTGTACAAGGGAGAGAGGGAGTGTGTCTGTGTGTGTGTAGGACAGAGAGGAAAAGAGAGGGAGTGAGAACGGCAAGAAGGAGAGAAGATGTTGGTGTGTGCGACAGAGGGACTTCTAAAGAACCAGCAGGTTGTGTGTAGCTTCAGTGATTCTGCTGTGCCTGGACAGTAAGCGCCAGGCATAGCAACAGCAAAGTGATGCACAGAAAAGGTGAGTAGGTGTGTGTCCCGGTGGATGTGTGTGAGTGTGTGGAGGTGAGGTGCTGCTGAAGTAAGAGATGCATTTTAACAGCAGCAAAAAAATAATCAACGCAGTTAATCCCTGACCATTTCGGAGTCTTATTAATGCGATTGATGCTGCTTTTTATGCTGCTATGATTTAGAGCAAGCATTAAAAAAGAAAGGAAGATGAGACTTGAAAGAATAAGTGATTGCTTTCCTTCCTGTATGACCAGGTGCCATGTGTGATTGGCCAGCCTACCCTGTGGCAGTGGCATCGCCCTGGATTTGGCGAGAAGCTCTCCCCCCTGCTTGTTCTCTGGGGCTCCTTTGGGAAGCTTTCATGGGATTTATCTTGTCCTGCTGGATGGCACGGAGCTCTCTGCCTCTGTGAAAAGAGTCCACAGAGAAAACATACATTACACGGATAAGAAGTAAAATAATTATCCAATCACAGCACAAGCAGGCAGACCGGGTTCCCTTAGCAACAACTGAAGGAGACGAGAGAATCCTTTTCTCTTTCTGCTCCTTTGGTTTTTGGGCACACCCCTGTGGACTGCTGTGGGTCAGTCTTTTGCAAGAGGACTTCAAAAGCATTTTTACATAAGACAAGCCATCACCCAAATTCCAGAGGAAGGTGCTCATCTGCCTTCAAGCCAGCCTGTTACTGTGTCTCATTGGCACAATGAGTTTTTTGTTATGCCTCCACAAATTCACATCACAAGTCACATTGCACTGGCTTAGAAATCAATTCATTCTGATCCCACGCCACCTGGAATGAGCCCTGCATTTGGGGGGAGATTTGACACTCAGTGAGAAGACCCACTGTTACGTTTCTCCTTGTCATGGACAAGAAATGAAGGACAACATGATTAGGTCATCATCTGCAAAGAAAATGGATGTGAAGCAGAGTTTATTTTGATGTGAGTTTCTACTGAGAGTCTTGTTCTTTTTTTCTTGGAGGAGGTAACACCACACTTGACAGAGGAATATTCCCTTTTTCAAACAGGAGCTGTCCTTTCTGTCTTTTAAACAGTAGCCCTCACTAATGGACTATATTTAGAATGCAAATCTTGGCCCAACACCAATAAAACAGAACACGATCATTTTGAAAATTGAGCTACTGCTGGGAATTTTATTTTTCTATCTGAAAAGGTTATCATGAATCCTTTTTCTGTTTTCACTTTTGTATGTTAGACTGCCATTATGCCACTGTGTTTTACACGTAAAAAAGAGTGTTCAGGACAAGTGGAAGAAAGAAAAGGTCTTTTCCCTGTATAGACAGGCATTTTAAATAGCATCTCCTTGGGAACAATTTCAAATATATACACTGACACATGAGATGAGTTGGCTCAACATGATTATGTAAGAGTTTCATACCAGCTTTAGCCCATGAATTTTTCCTCTTCTTTTTCGATGGATTTACAGCATTTGACTTTTCCCGTGCTCCTTTTATCTTCATTTTTGGAAGTGTCTACCAGAAGGCATGGATGCCAGAGTGTGACCCTGTGCCGAGAGTGCTGGCGAGGCAAGGTGTTTTGGCTGCCGAGGTGCTTTTAAGATGTTGAGGTCTCCCTGCGTGGCCGGGGCCCCTGTTCGGATCAGTAGCACTGAGGCTCCTTGTAGCCAAAGACATGGACCCCGACTCGGCTCCCCCACGCCCTCAGCCTGTTGGCCACTGGCTCCACGTCACCCTGTAAAGGATGTCCCTCAGCAGAGCTCCGGCCCGGGACACCTCTGAGACCCCCAGCCCGAGAGAACGCATCCGCAGCCACATGAAGATGGTGATTGACCAGCTGGAAGGAATTCTCAAAGAGCTCAAGGATGTGGCCAAGGAACTCCGGGAGGTGAGGCTCAAAATCAGTTTACAAATATCAGGCTTTTGCATTTAGAGAGGTATATAGTAAGGAAGAAAAGCAGGCAGGGAGATAACAATGGGTGCCAGGTGGGCGTGCTTCTCAAGTAAGCTGCATTAAATTAAGTGTAAAATTCTTTTTTTGGCATGGAGATGTTGATTAAGATTTGACAGTGATGAGATCTAACTTTTTTCTGTGTTTGTAGCAGAAGAATACTGTTGATTACAACCACAACAAGGCTTCCCTCCTTTTACAATATTGCCCATAAGAACACAGTTGCTTATGGGCAATTACAAATGTCCTTCATGTGTTCACTGGTGTCTTGTGGGAGGTACAGTACATGTGAAGAGCTGCTGAAAAGCAGCAAAGCCAGGCTGAAAGGAAATACAGACACAGGCTTAGATAAGATACATGACTTAGAACCGCAATAGTTACATAACCATTTTGTTAAGAATCAGCTGGATTCTTACTGTATTTTTGAAACTGCCATGGTAACGCTGTAATATGTGCATTTTAGTGTGTGTGTGTTTACGTGTGTGTGTGTGTGTGTGTGTGTGTGTGTGTACACCACAAGGTCTGAACAAGGATCATCAAAGAGAGACACCGTATGTGTTGCTATATGTGCGTACAACTATGTAGACTTAAAAAAATCTGTGTGATGTCTGATCATGAGTAGTACATCTGTTTACGTGGGAAAGTACAAAATCTCTTTCGTATCTTCCCGCTGCAGTGTCCTCAAAGATTTGAGCTCTCCTTGCAAAGCTCTTCTGCAGAAAGAGATGAAGGCAGATACAGACAGAGACAAATGAAACCCGAGTAAACAGTTGTGTCTGACCCGCTCCATATCCTCCGAGCACATGACATGATTAACCTCCCACATGCTTCTGGGATCTACACGTGTGTCTAAATGTGTTAAAGAAGCAAAATGGTGGATGTTGGTGCATATAATCACCTGAAGAAGGAGGGGTGTGGGTGGCTATCATAACTTAGTTCATCACCCCACAGGA
>VUQS01031850.1:11341-31055 GCA_015108495.1 Heterochromis multidens | reverse complement strand
TACCCCCCCCCCAAACCCCCCCCCCCCACACACACACACACACACACACACACACACTCACACACACACACACTCACACTCTCCCCGACTCCCAGCTCTGTCCCACTCACTATGCTCTACTTTATGTACTTGCACAGTTGGAGGTGCAAGGGCACCGCTCACAGTGCACCTTCTCTCTGGTGAACAAGAGAATCCGGCCCATGAGCAGGAGTGATTGATGGTTATGGGACAACTGCAAGTGGAATAATGCTGGCTGGAGCTATTTATAAACAAAAACACAGCCTGTGCCTCTGCCAGCTCCATTGCATATTACCATTCTTATCCCAGACCCCATTAGAGAAGGCTCTGCAAAGTGGCTCAAATGTCATTTTTTATTGGAAGAGCACATTCCCACATATTAAAATGGTTAAGGAATCATATTAACTGGAGTAGCAACTGTGATACTGGTATAAATATCCTGCAATTAACTGACCTATGAGATGGGAGTCTGTATCAAAGGGAAATGAAGAAATAGAATCAGTGTAGTGCTATCAGATGCATGGAAACCTAATGTTCCATAAAATCTCTCATTCTTGGCCACATGAAAGGAACACTATAATAGACAACAACTGTCATATAAATAAATGATGAATTGCAGTGTGAATGTAGTGAAATAAATAACTCAGTGGAGGAGCAGTAATGACTGATTATCACCCACAAGGTCTTTGGGGAGCTGAAGATACTGCAGAGCTCTGAGGAGTTAAAGCTGACACTCCAAAGCAAAAAGTTGCCCAGATATTAGAGTGTGTTACTAAACTTACTTCATGGTACCGCTTTCAAAGCTCAAGATCACATATGTACAGAGTCACTGTGCCAACTGGTCACAAGCTGAAACCAAGAAGCGATTAAAACATCTAATTTTAACACATTATTAGTCACACTGCCAAAAAAAAAAACATTAATTTTTACATTTAATTTTCTTTTCCTCCATATTGCCTGCAGTCTTCATTTAGATCATTTAGTCAATGACGTTAAATGTCACATGAATTAAAACACTTACTTTTGGGAGGTTTTCTAATCAGACTGTCTGGCTTTTAGAGCCTTATGTACCTACAGTTAAATAATGTATCCTCTGCACTTTTAGGCCATTAGAGTAAAAAGAATAACGCCTTCATTACTCCATATAAATGATGATTGACAAAGTTCAAATGTTTTAAATTGAAAAAGTATTTGAAGTGCCACGGAAAATCCAAGAAAAAATCTAAAGGGATTCTCTCTTTTGTAGATTAATTTGCCACCTCGCTGTTAACAATATATATTTTTTTAAAAACATATACTGCTGCAGAATTGGAATCTTTTATACAAGAGACATCAAAATCAGCATGTATCTTTTCAACATAATAGAATACTAGATAATTTATATCAATGAACATCCATTACTTTGGTGTTTAAACATTAAACTAGGAAAATAAGACACAGATTAAAAATGACCCATGCTTTCCTTCACCTCCACTCAGTCTCCCTGAGAGTGGCTACCTTTTCTCATAAAGACAGAAGACTTAAAAAGGGGTCACTTTTTGGTCTTACTTGTTTTGACTTTCAGACTTCATCATCCTCATTAATAAGCATTCTTTCAATACATGCTCAACATCTCAAATAATAGCACAAATAGGTTCACAATTTTTACCAGAGTTTGAGCACTCATGCGCAGTCTCAACGAACTCAACAAATTTAAATGTAATCGCTATTATATAAATGAGTATGCCATGGACTGTATAGCCAGTGCATAGCATTCAGAGACTTATTTTTTTTAAGAAAAAAGAAATTTCTGGAAAAAACTCCTCAAATACTGAGCTATTTCAGGGAACTTGAGAGACTCAATGGTTGTTAAATTAAAAAGCAATCTCAAGGAAATTTCCATTTAAAGATGTGCTTCTTCTGCCAAATCTTCACATAATATGGCACTTTTTCTCCATGCCAGTCATTTGGTTCCAACATTAATACTGCAATCACCTTTAATTCACACAAATAACACAGCAGCTAGTGAAAAAGCATTACAGCACCTGACTGGTTTGATAAAACCTGGTCTGAATGCCACCTGCACACAGAGCAATACATATTCCTCATATCAATCCTCATATTTTTGAAAGTGTGTTAATCTTTTTCTTGAAGTTAAAAACAGCATTAATTAGCAAACCATCCCATACGGTTATCTACGCACATAAACACAGCAGATGACGATATTACTACTAAAACTACCCGCATGCACCTTCTAATATCTAAAAGTGAACTTGTGCAATATAAAATCTGAATAATCCTAGTGTGCATAAAAAGGGGATTATGATACAGATCATTAAATTGGAAGAGTGTAAAATATCATGGTTTTCGTTTTAATGCTGCAGCAAACGTCTCAGGCAGCAAATCTTCCTCACATGTTGAAGAAAAATGTAACACAGAACATGGGTAGTTTTTCAAGACTGCTCCCTTCAAAAGCCTATTACTGTCAACTGCAGCCTGTCTTACTTGTGAATCCCATTAAGGCTCCATGACAGGTAAAATGAAAAGGACCTAAAGGAAGGACATTGGAAGGTAATATACTGATAAACTACTCCATTTGTAGTAATAATACTGGCAGGAGTGGTGAGACTAGAGGAAATAATTCATTTAGATATCATGTCAACCTTGGACTTTCTGGGAAAATGGCACCAAACAGAATGCAAAGTAACCTCTGAAAGTTACTGAGTTCTTACTTTTGCTGAAATAAAATTTAAAGGAAAAAAAAAAAAGGACAAATACGGAAATGCAAATGTCAGAGTGCACCCATGATGGTTATTAGGGAGATTCAGATTGGTAAATTAAAAGAATTTAATAAAGTGCTAGAGAAATAAAAATGAGGCACAGGAAAAGCAGCAGTGGCATAGACTAAGGGGAAAGGGTTTGGCATATACGATTTGGTTTATATGGAACCAAACAAATAACTGTGTTATTAAGTGAATGCAGTTATTATGCTGTATGATAGCAAGAGCAGACAATACTTAATGTCTGTGCTCCTCTCAAGATATATGAACACAGGATGGCAATCAAGACTTGTAGAATTGAAGCTCCGAGAGAGGACTGAATATTAGCTAGAAAAAGAGCAATTATCAGAAGCACAACACATCCAGGACACTGGCCTCTATCAGTCAGCCTTTTGGTAGTTGTATGCATATGCTCATGTAATGCTTAAGAGCGACTTACTACCCTGAAGGAGGAGGATAGAGGCAGCAACAAAAGGCAAGCGTCAGGTGAAATCTGTGTACTCCAAATGTCAGCTTTTTTTTTTTTTCTTCCCCAGCAATGATGTACTGAGTAACAGTTCCATTAATGGGACTGGCCACTAAGCCGTTTCAGAATTATATAATAGAGATTTCAGTGTGCCATAAAAGGTTCCAAGCAACCAAAAACAAACAACAACAAAAAAAATAGTCATCTCGTTTTTACTTGTGATTAGTAGCATCAGCCTTTTGGTGATATTAGATTTTGCTGGTGTTTTAACGAGAGAACTTGTGCTCAACAAGCTAAATTCACCACTAAATGACAGATGCATGTGGCACAAATGGGTGGTCTAATTCATTTCTATTCATCACCCAATACCATCTGCATGGTCCCTCTGGTCTGGCTGTCAAATCAAGGCATCTGTGCTAAAATGGAGTCTGTCAAAGAAAACTGCCATGTAAATTATCTGATCAGGGAGGCTACTATATTGTTTTCATGTGCGAGGCATACGTAAATGCTTTGTTATTAAAGCCTGGTGTGGATAGTGAGGTAACCAAACACCTGGCCTCAGCCTTACAGCCATCTGCCAAGCCAACAAGCCAGTTGTGTCTCCTGATCAAGTCTGAAACCAGTTATGACACATCAATGTCGAAGTGGGGGTGGGGGCACAGTCCCCCTCTGCTGAAGCTACCATGCTCAGCGCTGAATGAAGTCTGTTCCAAACCCAGAGGCAGCCCAAGGGACACTCAAACCAAAATCAAAGGGCCATTTTAAAAAAAAATTTTTAAAGCCATATCCTCTCCTCACTCTGTTCCCTCCCCTGCTGCTGCTGCTGCTGCTGAGCAGGGCAGGGAGCAGAAAACTGCTTAGCAAGAACACTTCAACATTTAACCATGAGGGTGGCTCTTGTAATCACTAGCACTTTAACTCAGTGAGTAGAACAATATAGAGGACAGTGGTAAACACACACTCTAATTCATAAAATTGTTGAGCCTATTACTAGAGAATATTTGGTGCAACATTTAAGGGCATCGCAATGGTATTAGGAAATTCCTGTGGGGAAAATGGGCCACTGCAGAGTGATGTAATGCAATAGAGTAGTTCCACTTATTTCTAAATTCCAGATCTGACCCCAATTGACATGTGTCTAATTAAATATCTTTACAACAAATTAAAAATATATATATCTGTAATGATAAATACAGTATTGGGAAAATATAGGAAAATAAAATAAAATAAAATGTGTTTCTAAGACATACATGTCATCATGCTGGGGTGACTACAGAACAAATAAAAAAAAAAACAATTTAATCCTATCCTATTAATAGTCATGATAACTAACTAATCAACTTGGCAGGTGGATGAGGTTCTTTTTTGTTTGTCAAAACGGATGCCTACAATCAGAAATTACAATATAATAAGTCACAAAGCTGTGTTCTGATGTATCATTTTCCACAAAACAACCATTTTGACTTGGCTTCCAGCGTTGTGGGTTTACTGCCCAGTTAACCACAGCCCAGTGATCTCCACTGAGGATGGCCCAGCCTGTTCTCCACTACAGAATCCATTTACTTTAGATTGAGGCAGGGTTGGGCCAAGTCTCTGACATGTGAACATGCTGACCAGCTGCTCCTTGCAGGTCAACGATACTCACTGGGCAAGACTGAAAGCTTAAAAACACACAGAGAAAAGTGCCCTTCAACCTGACATACCTGGGCCAAAGTGTTTCGTACCCACCTGCTGCGTCTGTCAATTTGTTCTTCCTTGACTGACCTCTTGTGTGTGGAAATTAAATTCCTAAATTAAACTTGGTGACATGCTTCCAGTAGAGTTCTCTTTGCTCAGGAAAATAACAAGAACCAGATACCTTAAGTCTTATTTTTTTCTTTGCTAAATTCAGGAACACCCTGCCATCTCCACATCTGCATTGCTGCCTTGAGCTGAGCTCCACATGAATTTGTCCATTCCTGGAAGGAAGCAGGAGTTCAATTATTCTCAGGACTGAAGAAATTGCTCTTTGGGATTCAAAGTAGAAAGTCAGATCATCTCTTGATTGGCTGATTTTAAATCAACTCTGTTGTGCAGTGGCCACATTGACAAAAAGATAACGGCTTTAATAAAAGGACGTAACATTCGATTTAATTTTTAATTCCAAGATCCTGATATTAAAAAGTAAGCAGTTTTGAGGACTGTAAGGGGATCAAAGAAGGAAGGGAGTAGTGGTAAACAATGTTTTAAGACTTAAGCGACATCTAACCTTGAGAGCTGTGGAAATAATAAAAACTGCACCACGTGAAGCATTCCCCTGAGACTCTGCTGTGGAGCTCCAGCTTCTTTCGGATGCAGGCCCAGCATATTGACTAGACCATCGTGCCTGTAAGACCCACTGGATTAGGTGGCCCTTTGAGCTCTGCCTCCCTCCGTGAACCCTGCACTCAGCACAGACTGTAATGAGGGCTTTAGGTTAGACCTCTGCTGAGATAAACACTCCAAAAATTGTGCTTGTTGTGTTCATAGATTTTTATCAGCTAACACACCTACTGTGGGCTAGTTACAGATAAACCAGTGAAAATTTTTACCATGCATGTTTGTACTTTGTGATTCAACCACAAACCCTTTTGCTTGTCCCAAGGCAAGGATAGAGCCAAACAGGATGAAAAAAGGGTGTTACAGGTAGAGCAAAGAAATACTGAGAATGTGTGCAAGAGAAAAAGAGAGCAAAAGGGAGAGATGAAGGGCGGATGGAGATAATGGTTTCTCCTGCTGCACAGAATTGCGACAGACTGGGTGGAACAGCTTAGATCAATTGTTGCAATTGTGCTCGTTCGTGGGCGTGTTTAGGATTGTTTTGGCCTATCTCTGTGCTGTGAATAAAACCAGTAGACTGTAGTTAATGGTGTGAAAAATGGCATCCAACGAAGTGCACAAGCAGCCTCCAAGAATAGCTACATCATTTCATTGTGTCAAAGCATACTGTACGCAGAGGGATGGCTCTCTTTCCATTAGGCCATCAGATTGTCTTTTACTAGGTGTGGATACATATTTTTTATAACTGTTTTGATACATATAATGCAAAATAAAGAGATTAACATCATGATCAGATTTTGAAGAGGCTCTATATTTTTCTCTATTTCCATTGCCTGTAAAAGCGCCCAGGGCAGCATGGGCCGACCCACTCACCAGCGGTGCAGCTTAATCCAGCTACAATCTGTGGAACTGTGTTATACTGAGGGATCATCAGGAGGCTTTTTTTTGTCATTCCTTTTATTTTTAGCCATAGTCTGTGATGCATCATAAATCAACCCAGTTTCGAATGAGATTGTTCAGTTTTCACCAGCAGAAATAGCTCAAGTTAGATGGTACACGACTAAGCAACTGGACCATTTTTAAAGCCTTTTAAGGGATTGAGTTTTACATGTCCATTCTGACACATAATGTCAAGCAGGTTCCCTTAGATAACATACAACTGGTGTTTTAGTGCTACTGATATTCAGCATTTCTGATATTTCCACCATAGGAAAATAACTGTGCATCTGGTATTTTGTTCTGCATGTTAGAAAAACCTGCCAGAAACTGTGTGACAAGTTACAACACTATGACTCACTTCTAATTCTGGCTTGGCATGTGTATTGCTTCATACTGTCTTGGTATAATTAAAAATGTGCTGTTTACAATATAGAGCCACAATGCAGTTGTGACAATGCAATTGGGTGTTTTATTTTTAATCAGTATCAGCAATTAGGGTGTAAAACTATCTAACCTGTTTTTACCGTGTCTACAAATATCAGAGGGATGGCTCAGACAAAGTTATAGAAGCAAGACTAAGATGGCTTGGACATGTACAGAAGAGGGACAGTTACCAAGCAGGAGGAAAAGAGGAAGACCACAGAGAAGATTCATGGATCTAGTGAATGAGGACATGCAGAGGGTTGGTGTGACAGAGGAGGATGCTAGGGAGAGGGTGAGATGGAGGCAGTTGGGCCACTGTGGCAATGCCTAAAGGGACCAGGTGAAAGAAGAAGAAGATGACAAATAAGGAAATAACGTTTGGCTTCTTGACTTGACTTCTTGACTACTTAGTGTTAGTAAGTATAAAGGTACAAAAGTAGCATTTTGTAAAGTGGAAAGGTTGCTTGGCAAAGTTCTTAATTGTGAAGTGCTTGAGTAACATGCAGCAGTTAAGTGGCATGTTACTCAAGCACTTCACAATTAAGAACTTTGCTAAGCAACCTTTCCACTTTACAAAATGCTACTTTTGTACCCTTATAGTTGAATGAATCATATTAAAAGGGAATCTAAAACTTGTCAGTAATTTGTCACAATGAAAACAAATTAGGTCTTGCACAAAAAATTTAGTTATATAAAAAACATTTAGCCACTGACAAGTCACTGACAACACTGACAAGTCAGTGTTGTCTTTACTTCTTTAGTTTAATTGATAAATTTACACCTTGTCATTCATTGTGGGTTTGAGAAGGATACAAGTTCCCTGTGACAAGATAAAGCCAGGTTTTATTCGTAATCCCATGAACTTGGATCATGTGATAATTTGTACCATTTTCATTATCACAAAACACGACTGCTCAATTATTCTATAAAGACGTTCTTGACTTATACATTTACTACCAAGGACATTTCCCTGCATAAATAGGTTTTGTTGTGAGAAAACACACACACACATACATGCATACACACAGAGGACCAAATAAGGCCAGACTAGAGCTCTAACATAATCTTCTGATAATATGTACTCAGTAGTATTTTTTTCACTTAGTTTGTTTGTAGATTATGTTGTATAAATCCAAATTCTTCTACATTTTAAATATCATTACTACTACACAAAATAACTGTAGACATGTGAGGAATACATGTAATCTGTATTCAGAATTTTCGGGGGAATAAAGGACAGACTTTGAAAAATTACTGCTGCAGTACTATGACAATAGAGCACATAAAATAGGCATGTCTCTCATCTAAGGCTCAACTTGGCTCTTGAATAGCATTTTGCCAGGCCAACATGAAAACACGATGTAAGTAAAAATTCTGTGGAGAAATCACTGAAGACACCATGTGTGCTTTTCCTCAACAAAACTATCACACCCATTTCTAGTAAGTGAGTATTTAGAATAATGAAATAATTACTCACTAAACCACATAGTTTAACAAAGCTAAATTATAGTGCAATATGGTCCTTATGTTCTTTTACACATAAAGAAAGATTTGTTTATTTTACTGGCACAAATCAGAGTACAGAATACAAATACTATTCAAAAAATTAAAACTAGTTTAAATTCTTAATTCAGTGTCTGCTCAGCAGGGAAATTAAATTGGATCTTGAAAAATGTTCACAGAGAAACACCCTTATCCTTTTTAATGTTTGAACACCTCAACTACTTTATTTCCCTGAATAGCTAACTAGGAATGCGACTGTCCTTGAGGGATAAGCTTATGCTTAGTCTCATCCTGGTTGGTGCTCTCATGAAGTTCCTACTTAAAATGGCTAGTTTTGGTAGATGTTTGTCTCACTTTGGAAATGGTTTGTTGAAATTTGAAGTGGCAGAGCTTGTTAGAGACTGTTCACAGTCTGGGAGTAGGCATTTCTTTAGATCATGATTTTAGTGGCCAGTTAAGTCTGTTTTGGTGAGGCTGAAATTTAACTTGAAAGACAAACATTTGCAAATGACTTCAATTAGAAAAATAATGTACTTTTTTTCTACCATGTTTCCACAGTTTTGGAAATACTGCATAAAACTGACAACTGTGTGTTGTGGCAAATAGGATTAGCTGAATTTGCATTCAGCTCGGTGATTGCAAGATCACAGACTCTTGGGAATAATAGGCAAATACAAAGGTAAAACACCTTGCAATGTGGGCATCAGAACTCTAGAAATACCAAAACATTATATTCTCTTACTGGGATTTATTTCTAATCCCCTAATTAATGCCAACTAGCCCAGGATCCATTTAACATTTAAATGTCATTAATTACTTCACTTTGTGAGGAGTTGATCTGTCTGAATATTTAAGCAGGGTGTCTGAGCTTGGCCTAGGGTGTCTCTGCTAATCTGCATATGGACCTATGCTGGACCTTCTTATTAAATAAATCTGAAATTTTTTGTTTTAACTTAGTATGCAAGTCAAGTTTTGTATTTCACAATGGGAAAGAATGCTGATGTCTACTGACCTTAAGTGATGTGCAGTTTTTGGGATGATATCATTACCCTGCAGCAATAAGGCCTTCCAAGTACTACAGAGCTAACCATATTAATCATCACAAAAACAGCGAATCCTGCAAAGATGCCTCATAGACAGCTTTACTAAACCCATGAATCACAAAATCTAAGCATTCATATGGAAAACAAGCCAAGCAAAACAGAGTGACACACAGAGCTGCATCAAGGCGTAACACCTGTCCACTCAGGGAGCCTTTTTGCATGCTGGGAGCCGAGTGAATTAACAAGTAGTAGGAGACTGTGTGCAATTACTCTAAGTTCCTGCATTAATGTGTTTTTTTTTTTTCTTTGGACTTTTTTGTGTACTACATCTTTAACGGTTTTGGCGAGGTGGCTAGTTGTTGGCTTGCATACTGGACGGCTGGTATTAGGTTTTGTTGGGGATGGTATCCAAAGGGAAGCCATCTATCCAACATAGACTGAAGCTTGTGCCAGTAAGTGTTGGTGGAGCAGGTGCTGAGGCTGCAGGTGAATAAGTTGGCCATGAGAATGAGTTATACTTCCAGAATAAATTCATCTCTTCTGTGACAGAAGAAACATTTTGTTCTCTGAAAGGCAAGATATAATGGCAGGTCATTACATCTCGCCTTTCACATAATGTTGGTAATGTTAACACATTTTACTACAGTCATTCTAAAGAGAAGCACCTTTAAATCTCTTTAAATTCAATACCTTCAAAGGCAACTCTGTGTTTTTGGAGCCTTCGTCTGACTCTGTTTCTCGCATTGCTTTGCACTGGCAGCTCACACTCTGACAGAAGCATGGCATGGATGGCTGCCACCACTGTCATTGTCAGTAGCATGACAACACACTATCTAATGCAGGGCAGGCAAAAATGAAACAGGCACAGCAGAGAGGACAGGCTAATTATTCAGACACACAGCTAAGAGCAGAAGGGGACATAACTTGTCAACAAACTGTTTGGGTGATTAATATTTTTTGTCATTTGTGCAGTCACCTGTGTAGTTGGCAGTTTATGGTGATAAGATGATGAAGAATTTTGACTTTAATGCAAAGCAGCAAGGTGTAAGAGGGTAAAAATATAATGAGACTCTTTGGTCTGCTGTTATTCTTATATTAACTGGCAAGGGGACTGTAGGTTCATGTGGGCTGTGGGGACTGTAAGTTACAAGGTTCTGATTAGAGAGATAAATACTGGAAAAATACTAATTATGATAATAATTACGCAAAAACTTTTATTTATAAAAAGTGCACTAGCAAATTTTAAGTATTAAAAATTCTGTGTCGTCTCTATTTTCATGATTGTGCTATGCCAATGAAATATTTTCATACATTTTTTGTGTCAAAATTTACATCCATCGGTGGGAAGAGGTCAAAGTAACAGGAAGATTAAAAGAAATATTACTAACCTCAAAGCTATTGTTCCTTGGTTTATATCCAGAAGAACACAATTTTAATAAAATTGAACAAATATTATTGAACCTCAGCTTTTTTACATGACAATAAGCAGACTTACTTTTTGCAAGAATAATAATTCATAGACCAAATGCATCAATAAGACAAATTATGTCAAACCTTCCACTAGAAATAAAACCATATACACTGAAGGACAAGAAAAAGATCTGAAATGGGTTGGAACCCTTTTTGAGAAAGTCAGGCATAATAATAATTTGTTGTAGGCCATTTTTTAGTCTGTTATATGTTTTTAATTGACAAAAAATAAATAACATCTGACATTTCATGGACTCTTTTTGATACCGTGTATCTCATTAATATTCATATTTGTCATTTGTAGTTTTTATAGAAAATATCTTCTGTGTTAGTTTCACCTCTTGCCCTGAGTAGGGTTCAAATGATCCTCTGATTCATTTCAGTGTAAAATATATGGTAACTGTTATGATGAGTATTTGTAGCGTCACATAGATAAACTGTTTGTGTTCACCTGTGACTGTTCATCTCAAGTGAACACAATCTTTAGGAACCTGCAGGAAGCTGTTTCTGTAGCAAAATGACTATTATTCTAAAAACAGTAATCTGATTTGGGGTTAAAAATGCTAAAAGCCCAAAGATTATCTCTTTTAGCCTTTTAGCTAGTTTTATAATAATCAATTTTATGACCATCCAGCTATCTGACAAAGTCAAATAAGTCAGATATAATAAGATCAAATAGAGAACTGGGCTTTCTGGAGCAATCTTAACATCTCTGCATTTATAGAATAAGGATTTGAAGAATATGAGGCATATAATGACACATAATGTGGCCTCTTAATATAAATAACTTACAAAGACAGGAATAAATACTAGTTGTAATTCATTATTGACTTAAGTAATTATTAAACGACATGGAGAAGTTGCTGATTACTAGTATGTAGGATATTCACAAACTAAATGTTTTAGATGACAGAATATGTTTGATAAGATCATCTTGTGCTGTAGGACACTAAAAAAAATTTTTCCCCAGATATTTTATATAAAGTTTAATTAAAATTGAATGCCGAACAATCACATAATAACCTTCAGAGTAGAGTACCTTCAGCTTTGTTTATTGAGTATATATATAAAGATTTTAGCTAGCATGGGCTGATTGTATCGCGTGCACTTATACATGCTCCAGTAGAACACAGTGAACCCTTAACATCAATAACATCTGCATCTTTACAGGTCTGCTGCTTTGATTTAGTTTATTGATTTAAAGATGAGTATAAGCACAAAAGCCACTTTAAGATTTTATTGATGTGATGCTCATCTTGATACCTGTCATTGAAGCTTGTGACTACAAAATAGTATCACTTGACTGACCTCAATAAATTAGTGCTTTAATAATTTTCTTTCAGCTTCCATTGAAAATACATCATACAATATATTCAAAACTTCCACCCTGCTACACTAGTCCATGGTTAACTGTGACTATTTCTTTAGAGAATTAATTATCCACAACAAATTCATATTCATCAATGTTAACTCAGGTGTACAGCCACAAGTAATGCATATGCTGTGTGAGGTAAGGAATGTACAAAAGAAGAAGAGTCTGACAAGTAGAGCCTCTCTGCTGTCCTCAGTTCAACTATAAGTCACAGTTTTGAGGCTTCCAGTGAAACATACAAATACAGTGGAAATCAGATGGTTGGTAGAGATACTAAGAATGACCTTTCGGATGGGATTTGGGTTTGTTAAGTGTTAAGTTACTAAACCACACTTTGTTGCTATTTTGGCAAATGAAGATGAAGAAATGTTACACCCTATATTAAATCCATTGTGCTGTCTTTAAGTTTTTGAAAATGAAAATGGTACATTTATAATTTAGTCATTAAATACAGTATGATGATCAATGTGTGGACCAGTGTAAAAAATAAGCGTTATAATTTGTGTGATCAAGGACTAAGGGTCAATCATGGCTGCAATGACTGTCGTACAGCTACATTTTTTGGTACTACCACATAAATCATAGAGCTCAGTCTGCAGCTTGAGGTTTATTACCAATTCTGTGTGCATCTGTGACTTCCCGAAAGGCAAACTACGTGACTAATTGACCTAATGTTTAGAGCCTGTCCTTATTTGGCTTTAGAGCCACTGACATGGATTATAAGGAGGAGGTGAGGAATGATGAAGCAGAGTTGAGCTGCAATGATGACCTCAAGAGTGGCTGCTAAGGTCATAGCTGAAATTATAACTTCTAGAATCAGCTGTTCATGTTTGTAAAGAGAGCAGCTTGATGGAGTGGTTTGCCCAAAGTCGGGACTTTCAGAGTCAGGTGAGGGTGAAGACACAGGTTACCCATTGTTGGGTTTGACTGGGGAGGCGTTTGTCAGCACAAACCAAAGGAGGATAAAGAACAGTAGGGCATCCAATGTCCACAACAGACGGTATAGGTGTCTGTGTGTGGAGAAAAAATATTTACAGACTAAAAATCAAGAGATGAAGTGCAGAAGGCGGCAGTGTGAAATCGAAGAGGAGAGAGGTGGAGCCATGGTCAGACGGGGGAAAAGAAAAGAGAGACAGACACAGCGAAGGCTTATCTCTTGGCCTGCAGACAACAGTTCTTTTTCAGAGTTGGAGCTCTGAAAAGGGGAGGGGGGGGTGTCTCTTTCGGGTGCATGAGCCAAAGGGTCAGCAGTTCATACCATAAATCTGACTGCAATTCCATTGCAGATGAGCAACAATAAAAAAAAACAAAAAAAAAACAAATAAATAAAAAACTAGGTCTATCAATTTAACACCTGCCATTTCAGGATCTAACAACTAGAGAGGCTGTTAATCAAAGCATGTTTGCCAGGGTTCACAAAGGACCATGAAAAATTTCTCTTCACCCATCTGTGCATTTGCTTATTTGCTTGTTTCTAGACTTTACTTATATTTTAAACGATACTGGAATTCACAAGTCCTTTGCCCCCAAGAAGCATCAGATCCATCTGTCTTGCGTCACTAATGCTTTGCAGAGTCATTTGTAACAACCATAAATAGCATTGGTCTACATTTAGTCAATGACATCTGCTATGACCTAAATGGAGGAAATATTAAATGGGCTGCCAGTGGCTAAATTTATGATAGCGCACACTCTTTAAAGGGATCTGTGTTTTCAGTACGTCTAAATTACAAAAAAGGACAATGCATACACTAAAAACTAAAGAAAAGCATGTACTGGAGAGCCTTTCTTCTCCCTCCTGTATACTCTATTCTGTATTTATAAAATATTAGTGTATATAGTACATACAGCACTTAACATAGCTGTTTGCTCCAATCAATGTAGCCTCTCATTCTGTTTGGGATAAAGCCCCAATTTTGTATCCAGAGCTGAGCTGCCACTATGGTGCCCCAAATTTATTAAAGTCAAATAACTTAATTTCTAAGTTAGTCTAATTCTTAACTCTTTGTTTAATAACTTCGGACAAAGAATTAAAAAATTAAGTATCGATCAACCCTCCTTTACATTTAGTTTTACCCAGGAAAAGACATCTAATCAGCAGGCTTCATATGTGTATAGAAGAATAAAAGACCAAGAGACATGCAAGAGATTCTAATTTTAAAACTTTTTCTTAATGCTCTACTTTGAAACAAGCAGGAGACAGGATGACCTTTGTACATAACATAGCTGTGAATGTAAATCTCACACAAAACTCTCCAACTCCACTAATTGATACCTGCAGCAAAAAGATTTCAAAAAAAGAAAAAAAAAACTGCTGCTTTGACATAACCACGTGAAGGCTTTGTGGCACTCCTGTACAAGTACACCTCTGAGAAATTTGCACCCTGTCAACATCCCTATCCTCTTCTTGACCAGATGCAGCCCATCCAGACACCTGGAGGGGGGCGACACCATTACCTCTCCTCAGTCTAATTGCATGGACATAGCATTGGCAGTTGGGAGAGGGTTCTGAAGCCAAATTCTGCAGGAGAAGTAGCAGGGGCTTGATGGGCTGAAATTCATTCTGACAGTCACTGCCTGATTGACAGATTGCTAAAGGTTGACTGCGGTCTCTATGCACCACAGGTAGATGGGTTTTTGCTCTGCCACCATGGGGCTCCTGGGAGGTTGGCTTTGGGATTGGGAAGTGGAAACAGCTCAGGAAACATTTAGTGTTGGATTTGAATCTGGCTATAACTGTTGGTGGTCAGGCAATTAGATATACACAGTGCAAAACACAGCCTCATGCTGTTCTCAACCCACTCCTGCCTGCCTGCCTGAGCCTATACATATGTATGAGTTTGTACTCTGAAAGAGGAAAAGAGTACCAAACCAGCCATAAACTACGGCTTTCCTCATTTCTGAATACAGGCTGTCTTAATAGATTAGATAAACATGGCAGATGGATAATGTAGAGGTGGTTACCATTATTCACATGTGTCAGGTCTTCTTTAATAATTATGTATGTAATATTAAAAATTTTTAATCAAAGTTTATTGGCTTAATACCATTCTTCATATTCTTCTCTATTTATCTGCCCTGCCAAGCCGTTTGCTGCAAATATTGCAATTTGAGTAATTACTTTAAATGAATTAAATTAATTACATCAAATGTTATGCACTGACACACAAAAAAGGGATAAAGATCAATAAATGTTACTTTCACTTTACAAATATACGTTTTTATTTTATTTTTTATCAGTTAGCTTAGTAGAGGCAGAGAATACATTATTGATCTCAACTCTAGGACACAAGTGGATATCCTTGGGGAATAAACTTTGTTTCAGAGCTAAACTGAGCTTTGGTGAACGTAGCCCATCAAAACACATAATCAAAATCTTGTGGTACCATACATCACACTAGGTCCCGGAACAAAATTAAATAAATAATAATATAAGGGCAATGTCAATACTTTATTTTAATAAGGTATACAGAGGTTGCATATTATTTTATTATTTTACTAACCTCTGATCCAAAAAGATGCATGGACTGGATTTTATTTTCTACACTCAATATGCGTGTCATTTACCTTGGATAGACAAATGAAATAGCAGCAGATAATTTCAGCCTGATAATCTTCAAGAAGAAAAGAAAGAAAGAAAAAGCAAACAAATGGAGGTTGCCTCGTGTATCATCTCATTGAGGGGCATCGAACCATTAAAAGCAAAAACAAGCTTCAAGGAAGGAAGGAAAAAGGAGCTCTGGCACTGCTAACAACATTGTCACACAGCCCACCCACCTACTTCTTACCCTCCTTTCACACCACATTGTCAAAATAACTGTCAGAAGTGTTTCATTGCTCAGAACTGCTGGAGAAAATGTTGGCCTTTGTGGGAGGTGGTGTGTGCTCACAATATTGAGGACAATAAAGAAAGAAACAATCTAGCATAGCAGTTCAATTTAGCAACATCATTTATTTGATGAAAGGTGCACCACACCAAGTCTAAGCAACTTCTTATAGTGAGGCTTCATTTTAAAGCAGTAGAAAATTTTTCTCATGACAAACCTGCTATAAACTTTTGTGGCAACCAGTGACTATATTTTCCATCTATTTTATACTTTATTGGATTTCCTGCCTTCATCTGCTATTGCTGTATTTAGTGTTGATGATTTCCATTGAGAAAGGAAAAATAGGCCATCGGATTCTCTTAATTCACCACATACACTCTGGCCTCTGTCATTTAATTGATAGATGGAAGTGCTTTCTTTTTTCACTCTCTCCCACTCCCCACATAGCTCTCCATTTATCGCCACTTTCATTACTCGGAGCAGAATGGTAAGTTTTTGAGATCAGTGCTGGGTATTTGGAGGCTAATGAATTGGGTGGACTGCAGTGATTGCATGAGGCTATGCCTTTGCTCACAGTAGTGACATGTTCAGGGCGACAATAGAAAGATGAGAGACTAAAAGCTACTGCTGCTCTGACATTACGTAGAAAACTGACGGATTTCTTTTTTTCTTGCATTTATTCTATTTGTCCTGTTTGCAGGAAGGGATGGGTACTGTTAGGATTTTATCAATACAGATACTCCTCATCGATATTCTTATTGGGACTTGTCTTTATATTCTGGTGTAAAATAGAAACATGACAGCAGTTACAACTACTTTTGACTTATCAATGAGGTTTTTCATCTTAATTTCATAAAAAGCACGTATGAGTGTATCTGGTAATGTGCCTTTGTTCAAAATTACACCCATTTCAAGGTATTTTATTTGAAATTACAAATATTTTACAGGAAAGGAGACACACATTATACTGTAAGTAATTTTAAGTACAGCATGAGTAATTTTAAATACAGCATAAGTAATTATAAGTACTGCGTAATTTCATGGTACTTTTTAGAAAAACAAACAATGTTTTCCCCATCTTACAGCATAAGTATGCTGTACTTTCCGGGGCATAGGCCATATTGTGGAGCTACTTAACCTTGCCTAACTTCCAGGTATTTTACAGGAAAGGACACACAAATTATACTGTAAGTAATTTTAAGTACAGCATAAGTAATTGGTAATTTTAAGTACTGCACAAGTAATCTTAAGTACTTCATAAGTAATTTTAAGTACTGTGTAATTTCATGGTAATTAACACGTTATATATTCATTAACAATATTTCCCCATCTTAAATTTTAAGAACGCTGTACTTTGGGGTGTGGGCCATATTATGGAATGATTTAACCTTTTACATCTTTATTTTTTTACATCGTTATTTAATATTCATTATGTTTATGTGCATGATGGATTTTCTATTATTCAATTGTCCTTTTTAACTTACACTGTACTTAAAATTACTTACAGTATAATTTGTGTCTCCTTTCCTGTAAAATACCTGAAGTTAGGCAAGGTTAAGTCACTCCATAATACGGCCTGCGCCCCGAAAAGTACAGTGTACTTACATTGTAAGATTGTAAGAAATATTGTTTGTTTTTCTGGAAATTATCATGAAATTATGGAGTACTTAAAATTACTTATGCAGTACTTAAAATTACTCTTGGTATAATGTGTGTCTCCTTTCCTGTAAAATACCTTTAATTTCAAATAAAATACCTTGAAATTACACTTAATTACAGGGTAATTACGCCCTTAACCAGCCATTGCTTTTGTGTAAAACAGAGCAGCCGCAGATGGGAGCAGGTGAATGTTTAATGTTTATTGGACAGGTGGTGTGAAAAAGGATTTTTACTGGCCTTTCACCCTCAAAGATTTTTGTAAAAGAAGTAGTTGTTAACTCCAGAAAAATATTATTGTTGAGTTTATCTGAATTGTCCCCATAATTCATCATTTCTTTTCTTAACCCCAAAATACCTGCACAAAATGTCATTTTAACTATTAGAACTTTTTTTTTGGAAAAAAATTGTCTTCTTAAATACATCAGCTATGTAACATTCTAACCCTAAACCTAAGTGATACCTGCCACATTTGTGTAGGTGCTTATCAGCACTTTGGTATTGACCAGGCTGGCACTGGAACCAATTTAAAGTTGGCCCTCGGTACCTATCTCTAAGTGCCGAATTGTTAATTGTTAAGTTGCAGATATATGCTTACTAATCCCAATTCTGCATACTAGTGCTCTTGAAATATGTTTTCAAGTTTACTTACTGATTAAAGTATCTCCATAATGTCATGCAGCTTGAGAGAGTAAGTATTTATTAATGAGCCATCTCTGAGTGAAATCCCAGCAATACAGTAGTAGGTTATGCTGGTGTAAGTGTGGGCCTGAAGCACCCTGCCAACAGCACTGAGGCATGTCATTAGAAGCACCCAATCCAGCCCAGATACAGGACTGTTGCTCAAGTGCCAGAATTATGGCCAGAGGCAAAAAACACAAACACTGGTCCTCCAGCAGGTGTGGAAGCAGTTCAGGTCTGGTCAACTCTGTTCTCTTAGAGATGGTGAGTCCAGTTCCTTATATTTTTCTGGTTAAATTTAGACCATTGTCCTATGCTGCAGACAGAATACTAATAAGGCCAGTGCAAAGCCAAAGAGAGCTGCAAGAGACTCCACTCCTGTATTCCTCCTCCTTTTCTACCGCATTAAAGCTTTCAGGCTTTCAGAACATTGTACAACTAAAGTAACCCGAACCATAAGTTTAACTGTAGCCCTGAGAAATATTGACTCCTTCTCACACAATTATGAGCAGCTTTTGAAACACCTTAGGCATTTTAGTGACACATTAAAGTCACTTAATGGGACGCCAATTTTCACCACTGGACTATCCAAATAAAGTGTAGCCCATTAAATGAATATTTCATACGCATTTTGATGGGATCTATCAGACACTCTGCAAACATTACCTATTATTTATTACTCCACTAGCATACTCCGATTTCCTTTCATTTTGCATTAGATACAGTGAACACTTCTGAACCCCAGCCATTTGTTTGACTATGTAAATAATTGAGCAGATACAGTATAGTCACATACATCATTGAAGAGTTGCAGATGGAAAAATCAGCATTTTGTGTTTCTTGATCAATCATATTTCTGAATACAGACTTTTTTTAATCTAACATTTACAGACACTGCTGATTTTTTACATAATAAAACAGGTTTGTTGTGATGAATGGTAACTCTTTGCGCATATTAAAAGACTTGTCAATCAAACATAGCATGTTTTAACCTTTGATTTTAATAACATAAAAGTAACACATGGATAATTCATTCTGCCTTAAGTGCTTGAATAGGAACCTTCCCTAGTTATTTGTATGGCCTGATGCCCGTAGGACTTTTACTGTTCATTTCTGACCAAGGCTTCTGTACCAATAACATAAGACTACTCCAAAAACTACAGGAAAAACTAGAGTAACATTTGTAGCTGACCGAACACACCAACCCCCATCTTGTTCTCTCTTCCTTTTTTTTTTTTTTTTTTGCTCTGGTATTGAAA
>VUQS01031850.1:0-11321 GCA_015108495.1 Heterochromis multidens | reverse complement strand
GCCAAATGAAACCACTAAGCAGAGCAGTGCTGAAATAAGAAATAGCTGTAACCAGGACACACTGGGTGAATATTTAGAGCAATGTACATATTTTAGCATGCCTTTTCATGTGATTCCAGGTTAAAGTGGATCACGCCTGTGCCTTCACTGATTTTAACTCCAGGTTTGAGGGCAAGTGCATGTATAAGTACAGTAGGACAGTGCCAAGTAAGAACTGTTGACACTGTGTTATTTTTTTGAAAGATGGGGCATGGGTTATGAAAGGGCATGGTTTCTGGCTTCTGCAGCCTCTCTCATCCTCTACCTTTCTTATTATCATGCTCTTTTGGTCCTTGAACTCCCCTGAGTCAACAGAGACACTCCATCTGGGGTCTGAAGTCAGGGGGCTGGTAGGATAGTGCCTACGTGTCAGCATGCTTGCTTCGGCCTTGGCAAGAGAAAGAAGGGTAAAGAAGGGTAGAATAAGGACGAGACAAGAGAGCTGCAGACAGTGAAGGAGGGAGAATTCAGGGTGCTTCATCATCTCCAGCGACAACTGCACACAGAGGGAAGCAAAGTACATGTCCACTTACAATCTGCAACCTTATCCAGCAGGCTGCCAGCTAGCGGTCACCTCGCAGACGTCTGGCCAAACCCATCTATTAACCCAGAACAGCTGGCCACTTCCCAGCTTGAAAGACTGCGCCTTTAATTGTGCTTGTGGTCTAAGGGGAGAAGAGGGGGTGGTCTGTAACAATTACATTCTTATTCCAATAACATACTGCTCAAGATACTAAGTCTGACAACGATCCAAAGAGTATCACATGGAACACCTGCCATTGTAAAAAATCTTTTTTTAAGACAAAAGTGTGCACTGTGAAATGCAATGTATGCTTACTGTTAACAACCTTAACTGCCTAGCCTCCCACCCCATCCCTAACACATACATCTCAACTGCTGTATCCTGCTGATGCTGCAGAATGAGCCAGCATCTACATAATACAACAAAACTAATTTTCCCATCTCCTGCTGTTCTTGAGTCCTGAGAAGATGAAAATATTCATTGCTGTTGTCCTGAACACAGCATAATCATCTAGGATTTACGCTTATAGCTTGTATCAAATTAATTGTGCACGGAGTGAGGAGGGTCGAGAGAATATCTCGTAGAAAATGGATTTTACCATATCATCATACAATTGCATAAAGTAAAACTATATCCTTGGTTTTCTTGTCTTTGATCATAGCAAAGTGCACACAGTTTCTGTCTTTACTAAAACACTGAATAGCAGGGCAGAGATATGATGCAGTATTACATATTAGCTCATTTCCAGGCTTGTTACCACACAATAAATAGTGGTGGTATGTACAGTATTTACATTGAAACAGCTAAAAAGGCAACATATGACAAAACTACAGCCTTAGGATTATCCAGTGGCTTTGAAGTCTTCTGCTGATGCAGTGGTTACCTTTGCCTGAACACTTAAGCCCCTAGATGAAACTTAGCAGGAATTATTAATGGAGGGCTACTTGCTTTAAAGGACAGAAACAGACTAAAAAAAATGCACATCATGCTGTGATGATACTACCAAGTTAGTATGATTTCTTTTGTCATGATTGGCAGTTTTTTGGTTTTTCTGGGATCTGGAAATCAAAGTCCGAATAAAGACAGTTTAAGCAATATTGTGTTTTCCTGTGGATTTGCTCATTTATTTTAGAGCCACCATATAAGGCACATAAGGCAGGACTGCATATAAGGCATTTCTACACTGGCTGCACTTATTTACGGACATGCAGGTACAACTTCATGTCTGCACTGAAAGACCTCAATTGAAGATTTAGTGTGTTGAAGCCATTAGTAATTTGCTTGCATCGCTACAGTGCTTTTACGAACCCAATTCCAAAAAAGTTGGGGCATTGTATAAAATGTAAATAAAAACAGAATGGTTTCCAAATCTCATCAGCCCATATTTATTCACAACAGAATATAGAATATAGAAAACATGAACTGTTAAAAAAGAATACATGAAAAAAATCTCATTTTGAAGTTGACATCAGCAACACATCAAAAAGTTGAGATGGGGCAACAAAAGGCTGGAAAAGTAAAAGGTACTAAAAAGAAACAGCCGGAGGAACATTTTCAACTAATCAGGTTAATTGGCAACAGGTTAGTAACACAATTGGGTATAAAAAGACCATCTTAGAGAGGCAGAGTTTCTCAGAAGTAAAGATGGACAGAGGTTGATCTGCAAAAAACATTGTCTACAAATTGTAGAATTTCAGAATAATCTTCTTCAATGTAAAAATGCAAAAGATTTTAATCTCTCATCATCTAAAGCACATAATGTCATCAAAAGATTCTGAGAATCTGGAGAAATCTCTGTGTACAAAGGCTGAAAATCAATATTAGATGCCTGTAATCTTTGGGCCCTCAGGCAGCACTGCATTAAAAACGGGCATGATTTGATTTGATGATTTTCATCACCGCAATGGCTCAGGAACACTTCCAGAAATCACGTCTGTGAACACAGCTTGCCATGCCATTGCCATGCCATCCACAAATGCAGGTTAAAGCTCTATCATGCAAAGAAGAAGCCATATGTCAGCATTATTCAGAAAGGCTGCTATCTTTTCTGGGCTAAAGCTAATTTAAAATGGATTGAGGCAAAGTAGAAAACTGTTCTGTGGTCAGATGAATCAAAATTTGAAATTATTTTTGGAAAACATGGACGCCATGTCCTCCGGACTAAAGAGGAGAGGAACATAACCCTGTCCCAAGTTTTTAGAGATGTGTTGCTGCCATCAAATTCAAAATGACCTTATTTTTTTCTTAAAATGGTAAATTTTCTCAGTTTAAACATTTGATTTGTTTTTTATATTCTATTGTGAATAAAATATGGGTTTATAAGATTTGCAAATGGACTGATTCTTATATAGCACTTTTCTACTCTCCCGAAGCACTCAAATCACTTTATACAACATGGATGCGGATCGGAGAGCAACTTGGGGTTAGTATCTTGCCCAAGGATATTTGGCATGCAGACTGGGATCAAACCACCAACCTTCCAATTAGTAGATGACCTGCTCTACCTCCTGAGCTACAGCCACTCCTAAATCATTGCATTCTGTTTTTATTTAAATATTACATAGCATCTCAACTTTCTGGGAAAAGTCTTTATAATAGTAAACCTGATAGTGAACTATGACTTAACACAGCTTATAAGGAAAGTAACTTACCACTTTAAAAAAGATAGCAGTTTTCTAACTATAACTGCAAGGAGAGGAATCATTTTCTATTTGCCATCTCAATCTGCAACTCCAGCAATTTCTCAACCATATAAGATAGGAAAAGGTATGTAAGGTTTAACTTGTCTTTGCTTCTTTCATCTAGTGAATTTAAATTGAAAATGTACAATTGAAAACGTCAATTTTACCACCTCAAATTAGAAATACTTTGCACTGATAATATGTGACAAGTGATGTTTACTGCAGATTTTAGGATTTGGAGCCTGAGGAAGCAGAAGCTTTACATTGGCGTCAACCACTCAAGTCCTCCAAACTGACTAACAAAATTACTACCCTCCAGAACAAAAAGTATTTTCTGATCTGACACCCCAATTAACAAAATGACATTATTTGTCATCGCTGTTGTCAATCTCTATTGGGAAAACAGCTAGATATTACGATCTGACAAGATGATAGTTGAGGCTTGGTTAGGTTTAGTTTGAGTTCAAATTACTACTTCATTAAGGTTAGACCTACATTGTAATTTTTATAATAACAGTACCAAGGTTATGAGACAATCATGGTTTTTAACTGATAAAATAAAGGAAAAAAAACAGGAAATAAACAACACTCTCTTGTATCAAGGTTTGAAACACTCCAGAGAACTATTAATGCCTCATAAACGTTATTTATTAAGGTCAGTTTCTACTATATCATACACAATCGGGGTATATTATTACATTAAGTTTGGAAAAGAAATGCTTGAAGAAAGAAAAGCCAGTTTCAGAGAAGTGGCCCAAAGTGAAGAAGGAACAAGTCATAATGAAGGGGTAGATAGTGTGGAAATAAAAGATTGGAAATAGAAGATTGTGCCACATTCATAAGCCCAGAAAAAGGGAGGGGTTGACAGTAAACCCTGTAAATCCATTTGGTTTTTCAGACATGGATGGAGAACAGAACTGACAATAGCTTGAGGGGCTAGTGCTCCATGGAGTGAATACCAGAGCGGAGGAGAGGAAAAATAAATAAAGAATGTGTCACCTAGTGGGAGGAGGCACCAAGGCAGGATCTGTCAGAACTCTGCTGCTGTCTGCAGATTAGATCTGGGGCTATTTAAAGAGGGAGAGCACGCCAGAGTCCCCAACACCAATGTCCACATTGCACCTACCACCAGTCTAACATTACTGGCAGCCATCACCTTGTGACAAAAAACATGATGCATAAGCGATGACTACAAAGGGCCAAGGGATGGGGACATTCTTCTCTGCCATGACTGACCTGATCACATCGCATGTTCTCTGAATCTGTGTGGATAAATCCAAGGTCACATAAGAGGGAATTTGCATGATGATGTCATAAATGCAGTCAGGGCTGCCATACACATTTTTAGGGTTATAGTGTGTCTATTAAAAGAAAAAATCTCAATAACCCTGAGGTTAGATGGATATGCTGCCATTCAAATAATCACCATTTCCCATCAGGATCAAAGTAACATGAGCCAGCCTGGCAGTCTGACTTGGCGTGCGCTGTATATGTATCCGTTGTGCCTGTATGACAGTGTTTTTATTTTAGAGGGGGGAAAAAAAGAGCTAGTGATTGATGCATGTGTTTGTGTGGGTGTATGAGTATCTGCCAGAAGATATGAGTTTAGCTATGAGTATGAGAACGCGTGTGCATATACTGTAGTTTTGTAGGTACTTGTGTGTGTGTGTGTGTGGGTGCGCGTTATTGTGTGAGTGCATGCTGTTTGTGTGTTTTCTGTCCTCCCACAGTAGATTGATTAGATAGAATGCTGCTGGCGAGGCCCTGCTGTGTGTTTGGTCACATCACTCTGACTCTGTGATGTTTCTCTCCTCAAATAAAGCAACATTAGCCCAGTCATGTTTGCCTCCCAAACATGAGCCAAGGATGATGAAGCTATGTGCACTACCAAACTGCAAGGCCTCATTTACTCTGTGATACCTTCTCCCTTTCCTGCTCCCTCTCATTCTTGCACTGCTGTCTCTTCCTCTAGGCTGCAGCAGACTGACTCTCTGCTACAGACTGAGTCATTCTCAGCCAGTCAGTTATCTCTCCATCCAGCCCTCAGATTTCACCACTTCTTTTGTTGTCATCAATCAAAGCTCGGCTGCAAGAAATAGAGGGAGAAACCCTGAAAGGTGTCAAAACAGTGGCCAACTACGGACTTGCACTTGTAGGTTGGCGCCGCATTTATGCATGAACACAGAATTAGTGGATTATTAATGAAGCCCCTTTTCAAATGTTTCCAGGAACCATGTACAATAGTGTGTGAAAAGCAAGGAACTTGCATCAGAAGGTGCCTTGGCAAACACCGGTTGTTGTATCATGCAGACTTGCAAACAGTAGGTTTGGAGGATGGGATTTGCTGGCAGGCAAAGCATATAGGAGAGAGGGTCATGGACAAGTGCAGGTGAAGACAATGAAGAAACAAAATCTCACAAAGATCCTCAAAAACGTTCCCCACAGATGGCTCAACAAGGCCTCCATACCATACCTGTACCGACTAATTACATGCTACGCCTGACTTCACACTTTCTCTTCTCTGCCAAAGCCAACTTTATTGAAAAGATGAATATGCTTTACATAGAACAATACATCTCCATTCTTCACTCTTTCCAATTTGTGTCAACACAACAGTACAATGGGCCCACTGTTTATGGACTAGAAATTTAAAGTGTGAAACCAAGATGAAGTGAGAGGAGAAAAGAATGGGAAATTGCCTCTCCTGTCATTCACCTTCACCGTGCATTGCTTATTTGTCTGCTGTAATTGCCCCTTTTAATGTTCCTGAAGAATGCAGGTAAAGAGAACCCCACTGTGTTGTGTTTTTTTTTTTTTTGTTCTCTCAGTAGCATAGCAAAACCATAGACAGTATAAAAGATTGACATAAGGTCCTGTTTTGAACCCTCAAGATGAGGTCACCATCTTGGTTGCAAAAAACTGGATGTGATGAGGAGAGGCAGATCTGACTGTGAAACTGCTTGCTCATTGGCAAATGACTTGTGACTGAAAAGTCGATAGCCAATGAGCAAGTGGAAAATACCAGTTAATCATCCATTTTCAAACATCATTTGAAGATTTATAAAATAGATTTAATTTTTAATTCAGTAAGTTTACCATGAACTCAACAGGAAAGTGTTTACAGAGGTCAAAACAGAAAGCATTTTTCCAGTAGACTTCAGGATATATTTGGGTTGGGTAGCCATGGACTTCTTGCCCCTACCTACTATACTGTATTTGAACTTGACAGTCCACAAGGTGCAGAGGGCAGACATCTGGCTTAGTATAATGCAAATGAGGCATGCATATATTAATTTGAATTAAAAAATATATTATTTAAATCATTTCTTTCTTTATTTAAATAGTGCAATAAAATACTGTCCTCGTTAAATATTTTTTTTCCTCTCACTTTTGTGAGATATGTTTACCAGGCTCCTTTTGCCCAAAGGGGTTGTGTGACCGAGGTAACGCTTCTCCAAACATCACGTTTCCCTGCCAACTCTACAACATATAATTATCAAGAGACAAACACACACAGAAAGAGAGAGACACATTAAATAACAAATCAAGAGAATTGTTAGGCAGAAAATAAGCTGTGATATTTCTCCAAGGGGGACATATATGTATTCTTGCCTCATTTCAGGCAAGTAATCAATATGTTTTTGAGCTTATGGGTAGTATTTCAATATGTAATTAAAGGAGCTGATCCATGCGCATTGACTAATTGTTCTCTTGACGAGATGCCTGATGAAATCTATCCAAAACAGAGAGAGAAAGAAAGAGATAAAGGGAGAGAGGATGTTACAGAGGCTTTTACTTAATGGGGGACGATGCCAAAACATCTGGATTTTGATGACTAATTCATAAGCTGTATTTTACATTGGAATTTGGTTAAAGTTCAGTCTTGCTGTCAGATGATAAAACCTTGGACTAGGGAAAAAAATGAAGAGAGGATATGCGAAATGTGCAAATAAATACATGATGAAATGTGCATGGAGGCAGAGAGAACATCTATTAGTCAGGCTGAATTTTGCAGTTTTTGTTTGCTTAAGTTTAATTATATTTGACATTTTAGCATTGCAATTAAAGTAGTACATTGCTGTGAGAGTCCTTAAAGCATTCAAAATGTAGTCACTGTAGACCATATCAAAATACTGCAAATGTCTAACAAGCTTGCAAGTGCACGTCTGTGTTCAGGCTCTCAATATCGTTCCCTCGCTTGGGAATGCACGTTCAATAACATAATACCAATAATCAGAATACAGCCTACACCCTCAGAGAGACACTAATTGCTTTATTGATAATTCTGATAGTCCAATGATAGTTGACAGCTGACTTACAAAATCATCACAAATTCTGCTGAAGCCAACCTGGAATACACAAAGTATTAAATCACACACAGTGGCTTCATTGAGTTTAGGTGTTTCTGTCTTTTTCATAGTTCATCTCACTACTTGCTCTAACAGAGCCAAGCTAAAAATAGGAGAAGAGTTCAGATAATGACAAAGAAGGTCACTGCTGGACTCGCTATCTCTGCAAAGTCTGGCAAGAAGCCGGCTGATTGTTCATTTCCATTGTTAGTGACAGTAGACTGTTAAGAAGGTGTTATCCACACATTAAGGGGGAGATGTGTTGACATCTGTCACCCTGATGATTGATTGCCTGAAGGAGATTCTACAGTTTGCTAGATTTTAGTTGCTGTTTTACAAGATGCATTCTGTGGGTGGGTGGACAGGAGAGTGCCTATAAATAGAAAACCCGGTGATGGCAAGGGAGTGATGGAGGCAGGTATATGTGGCAGCCAGATGGTGCCTTGTGGGAAATGTCTCCCAGTGATTTTGTTTGCAAATAGGTCTCTGTAAAGTCACCAGCTCTTTTCCTCCAACTTGCCTGCTGTTATAGGCAGAGCTTTAGGAACTGCCATATCTGATAAAGGTGCTGCCAACTCAAAGATGTCCTGCCGCTTGCCAAAGAGAGAGTGAAAGTGACGCACTGTGACAGGTTTTGTCACTCTCTGAGGCGACCGCCCTACAGATTGTCACAGATAGAAATGGCAGAACCCTGGAAGCAATGACAAATTGTTTTGAGAGAAAGAGGTAGGAGAGCAAGTCATGCCAATATCTGTGGCCTACTTCATCACCGTGGTGGGGAAGGAGGGGAGCTAGCATCGCTCAAGATTTTCAGTCAAAGTATGTGTATATGTGATAACCCTTTGTACATGGGCCTAGCTTATTTTAGCACATCCTCAGCTTGTTTGATTTCCAGCAAAATGATGCTGCTGCTACACACCTGCAAGAGAAACAATGGCCTCTACCTGTGTTGGTTACAGTATAAATGGATGTTCATAAGAACAATTCTATTATGAAAAATGTATAGTAAAAACTCTCTCTAGGTCATCAAGAGAGCAATCATTGATCTTTTCCACTGAGTGAGTGTGAGTGTGACATTGTGAACACAATAACAGAAGCCAGGGTGATTTCACAGAGATATGGGCCCATTTTCTGGTTCATAAATGCTAGCACCTCAACAAGTAAAACTCATTTGGGTGTAAGAGCTCAAACAAACATTTTACGAGTACACAAATTTAATCTGCAGGGTTTTTTGGGGTTTTTTTTTAATAGAGCAGGCACATGTTTTTATATCTTGAAGTCTTCAGTACTTAGGGTTCAGTGCTCAGGGAAACTAGCACAATTATTAAGAACACATATCTGTTGAAAGATTTCTTAAAGATGACTTATTATTGTGGGAATTTATATTTACTAAATCAGACGTGCCTTCATGAGGCAAAATCATTTTTGCTTTATTTTTGGAATTATTTTAAAGTTGAGCACAACGTCAATAACACCTTTGGATAATATATATCACTGTAAATAGGATAGCATATCGGTTATTGTGGGAAGGTAAAATACCACGCTTATTTTAAACACCTCACTCCTCCAGACAGTGAGTCACAGTCAAAGGCCTGCAGATGAAAATGCTTTGTTGATGAGAGGTCAGAAGAGACTTTTTTTTAAGCTAACAATGCAGCCCCAAGTGAGTGAGTTTATTGCAACCATGTGAAAGAATAAGAATAAAGACATCAAACAAGTATGATCTATGACAGGAGTAACTTATATCAGGTTCCATTTCATATTATATGGATACAAAGTTAGAAATGTGGTTGTTAAGATGATTAAATATTGGGTTTATTATGACATAGAGATAACAGGTTACAATTTTACATGATGGCAAATATTTTCGTTGTCCATATTGAGGGAGTTTGCTTTCAAACAGCTGAAAAGTTTTCAAAAGCCACAAATTATGCATCCTTGGCTAGCACAGCAGATGCATCTCAACATGGTCACACTCTTTTAGTAGGACAATGCACTATGTGACTAAGCATGTATCATTTCAAGGAAACTCCAGGTAAGCATGAAGGAGGATGAATGAAAATGCCTCTCCACGAAAATGTGTTTCTGCCCACTAATGCACACCACATCATCCTCTGGTGTATGGTTCTGAGTAATAATGCTGCTACAAACACTGGCTAGCTGATCTTCACTAACAGGCCAAAGAAGATGGAACAGTAGTGAAACAGCAATTGAATATTCCTGAGGTCCATCGTTGCTTCCATAAAGGTTCAGAGAGAAGGTTAAAATAAAAATAAATTGCATTAAGGGTTTTTGTTTTTTTTCTCTGAGTCTCAGTGTTTTCACAGAGGCTCGCAGATCTAGCTATATTTACTGGGTAATGATATATGTGTTCACACAATAAAAGAAAATGGGAGCACACTCCCATTAAGATAAGCGCTGCAGGCCAAGGAAACCTAGAAATGCCACTGGCATATTGATTGCATGCCCTGTATTAATAGTAGGGTTAGCTGCTGCTCTCTCATCACAAACAGTTCAGCCATGGTCAAACAACATTTAGCTGCAATGGAAACTAACCCTATGTTTAACCAAAATGAAAAAAAAAAAAAATAGTACAAGTGCTTGAAATTTGTGGTGCACTGAAACTTGCAGCTAGCAGTCTGTTGTTTTAGACTTTTTAATTAATTTTAATCATACTTTAGCCAGGAGTTTGCATGTTCTCCCCGTGTTTGCGTGGGTTCTCTCCGGGTACTCCGGCTTCCTCCCACAGTCCAAAGACATGCAGTTAGAGGGGTTAGGTTAATTGGTGATTCTAAATTGCCCATAGGTGTGAATGTGAGCGTGAATGGTTGTCTGTCTCTCTGTGTTAGCCCTGCGACAGACTGGCGACCTGTCCAGGGTGTACCCTGCCTCTCGCCCTATGGCAGCTGGGATAGGCTCCAGCCCCCCCGCGACCCTGAATTGGATAAGCGGAAGAGAATGGATGGATGGATGGATGGATGGATGGACTTTAGCCTGCTTTTTTTGATCAAGACTTATTACTGATATATGATATTTTAGATTACTGAGACTGTTAACATCACTGTAGTTTCATTACGTAAAAATTATCTTATTTCAAAATGCTATATAGCCAGTGTTGCTGGTTATTTATTTACGAGTATTTGCCATGTATAATCAATCTGCCAGAAAAAAAATCTACCTTTTTTTCTCGCTTGTTTTAAACTTGCACGAAAACATACACTAGAAAAGGCTTTGTGACCACACAATAAAAAATAGTCCAACAAAAAAAAAAGAAAAAAAAGAGAAAAAAGAATCACTTAATCACATACAAAAATTACTAACAAACACTGGCACTAACAAATCACATATTTTCCTATTATGTGGCAAATATTTGGCACCAATAACATAGCAACAAAGAGGTAGAGCAACACAATCCTGTGTCCAGAGCATGTTAGTTAACCTTGCTGTTTTAGATAGAATTGAAATATGCAAGAGAACATTTACACGTCCTCAGGCACCGCTGTTTTTTAGCTAGCATTTGAATGAAAGACTTGTATAATGTATCGTACTCACTGTGTAACATAGATTGCAGAGGTACAAATGCTGCTTGTATTGAATTTGGAATAGTTCAGATAGTATATCCATCCATCCATCCATCCATCCATTTTCTTCCGCTTATCCGGGGCCGGGTCGCGGGGGCAGCAGCCTAAGCAGAGAAGCCCAGACCTCCCTCACCCCGGCCACCTCTTC
>VUQS01031849.1:0-25063 GCA_015108495.1 Heterochromis multidens | reverse complement strand
TTGACAGTACCCTCAGGGACACAGCCTCTATTAAGAACACCTGTGAAGCGCTAGAAGGTTGGCTGAAAGATGTTGACAAGACAGGCCTGCCAGGGAAATTCAAGGCATGGATTATTAGCATAGGATTCTGCCAAGGATATTATGGCCACTGCTGCTTGATCAGTTTTCCATCTTCATTGTCCCAGAACTAGAAAGTAAAGTCAACTGTGTAACAGCGCCCTTTATGGAAGAACTTGCAAGCTGACACTCCCTCTGAAATCTGCTGAAGAGGAGTTCAAGGTCTTGTGAGGAAGAGAGGTGCTGCAGTACCAGGAGTTTGTGAGGCAGGTGTGGCAGTCAAGACCAGCACAAGCTGAGCCTTGATCAACCTCAGCTGGGTCGCCTGAGCAAGGGTATCTGATGTTTGAAAGACCCAAAACATCTGATGACTTCAGGAAACATCATGATGTGCCCTAGCCTTGCATATAAAGATGTGTCATTACAACTATACACACTTGAAAGCAGCATCAGTCATGTAAAACGTGTTGAAGACCATGGGTGCAAAAAGCAACAAACATCGGCAAAAAACAGTGGAGATATAATCACTAACCACTCACACACTCCATGATAAACTGCTGATGTCTATGTTTCCTGCATTTCACATGTGAGAGAAGGCTTAATCATTACACACACAACTGCTGTCACCATACTCCATACTGCACATTCCTCTTTGGTCCCTCACATGCTCTCATTGTCCACATTCATCACATTTAAAATTTTCCAGAGTTTGAGGGACACATGTTACAAAGAGCATTACCTGGAGCAGCACCATATTTTAATATTTATAATTACCAAAGTAATGGTTTTACTCTCTGAAGGCAAAGTAATAACGGTCAGACTCAGGTTCTCAAATAAGCAGTCATGCTCTGGAGCCCTCTCTGCTTTTGTTTAAATCCTTCTGGAACATTTCCAGGCTATTCTATATGCAGAACCCATTCAATTCAATTCAGTTCAATACAATTTTATTTATATAGCTGCAAATCACAACAACAGTCACCTCAAATGGCCTTATCTTTTAACAAGTGAGAAAAGATGTTTTTTTTCAGAGGTGCTCCATCTAATGTGAAAGATAGGACTTTTTGTCATGGTGTTTGTCACAGTATTACACAACTGTCAGCTCTTCTTAATGTGAGAATATGTACCACTCACTTCCTGCAGAGCTAGAATAAACACTAGAGATGATGCAGGAATAATTGTAATTTATTTTGGATGTTTCCAAAGTTTTTAAAAGTCTAATTTGCTGATTCAGCTTTTGAAAATTCTATTCTACTTATTCTACTGTAAAGAACTGTAATTAACATACATACATATGTTTTATGTTTTTAGTGGAAATGCCATCTTATGTTTATAGTAAACCAGTCACCTTTCCTTTAGTTTTTCTCCACAGCTGCACCTGGTTACTTTCTATAACTCACATTTAAACAAATCTCAAAATAAAGGGTTTAAAATTGCTTCACTGAACTTTTTTTTGGTACAAATAAAATCCAGCTGAAAATAAATTGCTGTCTATATCCCACTTCATCTAATATGTTTTACATGTTGCTGTGTTAAGCTTCTTCAGTGCTGACGGAGCTGAGCTGATCATGTCAGAACACTAAAAGAAAACAAGACCTCTGAACCAAAGTTTAAGGAGGAAACGGCAGGTGCTTCACTGGCATATTACTGCGTTAGCATTAGCACTATGAGGACACCCAATAACAAACATTGCATGTTACATTTTATTTCACAGAAGAAATATTGTTTCGACATGCTGTGTTTATACTGACTTGTTTGTTTATATAACATATTGCTAATAATGCTAGCAAGTGGAACAATTAGATCTGATGCAGTTTGCACTGCAGCCGTCCTGTAGAAGTGCACATCCAGCCGCAGCACAAACTCACTGCAAATTCTCACGACACCACCAGTAATCTGAAATGGAGGGCTAGCTTGTTGTTACCTTTGATGGACAGCTGGAGTTGTATGATTCAACTTCACTTTTATACAGAGACAAAACAAAACAATGAGAAGGTTTGCTGAAAAGTTAAGTGAAATTATGGGACTCTGGTAAGTTCTAAAAATGATTTAATGGTACTTAATTTTAGCTGTCAGTTATATTTGGATGGTAGATGGTGATATTTAGTGGTATTTGGATGATATTGGCTGTTTATGGGTTGTGAAATGGTCCAAAAATACTACTGTGCAGGTAACATGAGTTGAAACTTTGCTTTGCATTTAGTTTGAACACACCATAGGACTGAACTGGGATTTGGCAAACTTTTTTTTTGGTGTTTAGCAATATGTTCTAACTGTGCTTTTACAACTAAGTGCAACTTAGTGTGGCATTTGTATGGTTGGTGTGAGGCAACTCAAATATTTGGTTAGGGCAGGGTGTAAGCAATGAAAACATCTGGTTAGGATACACCAAAATATGTCCTTTCTCAAAGTAGCTCAGGTTGCTATGCTGCCCATTTGTCCTCCTTTCAACACATCAATTTAAATACTGCTGAAAGGTGCCAGTGTTGTTAGATAATAATCACTTTTGTGGTTTAATGTTGTGGCTGATCCACTTATAGGACTGCACCACTTTGTGTGTTGGCACCAGATGAAATAAGGACGGAATTCCCATTGACTACTTGTTCCTGCTACATCAGTAATAAGTAGTCAATTATTTCTACAGTGGCAAAAACAAACACAATATCAAACTTCCAGTATCTGAATACCTCTAGTAATTTAGTCTGATTGGGAAAATTCAGAAAGGTGTTCAACTGTATTAAACTGGCAACCAGTCCAGTGTATTTGCTGTATTTGCAATTAACAAAATTACAGCACATGCAGCGGGTACCTGCAGTTGAAATATATATCCCAGCTGCCATAGGGCGAGAGGCAGGGTACACGCTGGACAGATTGCCAATCTGTCGCAGGGCCAACATCATATATGTGTAGCCAGGTAGGTTGTTGTAGGTGTTTTATTTGATCTTTTTAGTGTGTATTTAATAGTTTTAGTAAATGTATTTAGCTTTTTACTGTTAGAATTAATTTTAGTATTTTTATTCAATATATACAACTGAGCACTTGGTGTCCATAATTGTAAAGTCCAGCTTTTGCGAATACTAAATATCTTGTTTCATCCTTTTAGTTGCTGGATTTGGCGACAGGAAGATGAGCCAGTAGCAGCTTGGCCTCCCTGGTGGTGCCCCCCCATCACCTTTTCGTTATTGTACAGCACTTTGGGTGTGGAGTTGATATGGTGTGTTTCTTTTCATCCCTCTTCGTTGGGAGCCCCAGCTACTGGTAAGTCTATCCAAGTTTTTATTTATTTATGACTTTTAGGGCACCATTTAGCCAGTGCTACGGTCTGTTTTAACCATGTTTTGAGTTTTTAACTTTTTATTATGTTACTGCATTTATTTTCAATAAAGTATATTTTATCATTCAAACCACTTCTATCGCCTGGGTGTATTTTCAAATCTGTGTGGCCTTCAATTTTAACTTGTTAGATACTCAATCTTTATATGTCCTAGGGGTGAAATTCCCTTAGGTGGCGTTGTCGCAACAGCCTAAATAATACCCCCCTGACCGCACCGTCACATATGGTATTAATGGAAAATTTCACTACTACTACTATCAAGTAAAAAATGACAGTTTATTTTGTCCCACTGTGCTGATCTCCAGAGCAAACAAGCTGTAACATATGGCTAATGGAGTGTTGACATTATTTTCAGAATTTCCCACAGAAAAAGGATTTATGAAATCATGATCCAATTAAGTATTTAAAAAAAAAAAACTGCTGTATTAGGCCAGCTATGTAATGCTGGTTTTGCACAGGAGCAACAAGAATAGTAGTACAATAACAGTGTAATTCACCAGAGACTGGACACATTTTTCCATTCTCTGCTAGTCCAAATGGAAAATCCATGCACATGTAACTCATATTCATGTAAAAAGGCCTTTGTCAGACAAGGTCATGTGTAATAAATTCCACTGTGGGTTGACATTTGAGTGATTAAATGAACCCAGTACATATTACACAAGTATTTTTTTTCAATTTGAAACATGGAGTTGAGAAAAGGACCTTGACAGCAGAACAGTCCAACACTGAGCCAAACTCAAAGGTAAAAGGATTTGATCATCTAGCAGATCTTTAAGACTCCTAAACATAAAATGGGTTCATTCATGATTCATCCAAGACATATTTGGTAATTTTTCCAATGTTTCTCTTTGTAGGCTTTGGAAAACAATGTGCAGGCTGAGCAGATGTCCTGAGTAGTGTTCTATCCACTGGGACATGATCAGCATGTACACAGGTGTTTCTGGATATAGCCCCTCAGTCTCTGAACAAATATTAACCCTGCTTTATGATGTGACTGATAATAAGGAAGAGTTTCATTCCAAAGTAAGGCATCCTGTCTTTGAAAACAGTACCACCTGCATTCACACACTAACAACTTATGGTTCTCTGAAGTAGCAGCTTACCCAAATCCTTAGGTGACCACATTTAATGATGGCGCATTACATGATTATTTAATGTTAAAAGAACAGTTGGACGGACTGAGAGTAATACAGGCCTGGAACTGAACTCCATCCAGGCAATTCTGTTATTGCAAAACACAAGAATATTCATTTTATAGGCTAAACCTATGTGTTTAGGCACTAGATATCAGGTGGCAAACTTTGGGCTGAAAAAAATGAAGCCAGCACTAAAGTGCCAAAAACTGCAGCTCCTCTAATGATCACTTGATACTGGATCCAAAACCAAGTAAATCCCCATAGAGTCCCATGTTAAAATGCCAAACTTTAGCTAAGAAATTGACATGTTTACAGCCTGGTACAATTTTAGTTTCTGTGAGTAACAATTTACCTCCACCTGCTTTTTTTTTCCGTTATCCAACTTATTTCTTTTTATAACTCACCTATTTGGATTTTGTTCAGTTAAATTAAATTTTATTCATATAGCGCCAAATCACAACAGTCATGTCAAGTTGCTTTATACTGTAAGGTAAAGACCCTACAATAATACAGAGAAAACCCCAACGATCAGACGACCCCCTATGAGTAAACACTTGGCACCAGTGGGAAGGAAAAACTCCCTTTTAACAGGAAGAAACCTCCGGCAGAACCAGGCTCAGCGAGGGGCAGCCATCTGCTGCGACTGGTTGAAGGTGAGAGAAGGGAGACAGGACAAAAGACACACTGTGGAAGAGAGCCAGAGATTAATAACTACTTTTCTTAAGGATTAAAGTTGTGGGTATAGCTGCTTTAGCTGACAGGCATGCTGACAGTTATAGCTGGTAATTGTCTGACAGAACTTATTTCTGCTAATTAAAGTCAAATAATATTATTTGTCAAATAATATTTGACAAATAATATGACTTTGTGGTACATACCATCCAAGGAGTTTGTTTCAAACTTTGTCTATATGTTGTACCCCACAATTTATGGATGCAGCTTGCCATCCAAGGTGGTAAGCCATATAGTTGATAATTTAGAACTCCACCCTCTCTTCCAAATATGATAACCTCTGGCTTTGTATGTTTATCTTTTATTTACAATCTATGGATCAAACAGAGAAAATATTTTGCTCCACTAGTTCTTGTCCTCAGTAGACTTGCAATAAGATTATTTTAGAATTGTGCTCCGATAAACTGGATCCCCATATGACTCATGGAAGGAAGGAGGTTATTACCCTGAGAGGAGGGCAGAGGAGACAGGCAGTGGTGACTAACCCAGATCTAATGCCATATGCTCACTGTCTGCATCTGAATGGTACTTCCCCACTAGAAGAAAGGCAAAGGCAGGACAAGCTTTTCAACCAAATGAGCCTAAAGTGTGCTGGGGCTCCACAGAAAGGAAGTGTAGGAGGCAACAACTGTAATCAGAGTCTCTGTGGAATAGACGATGGTGCAGCTGGGTCTGTGCTTTGTAATTTGCACTGTTGTGTATTAGGGACAATACAGAAATATGGTTTATTTTAAAAATCCATGGAATAAGAGTCATTGCACTTATATCTAGCTATGCACCAGGATCAACCCCTAAGGAACAACACAAAAGGTACAAAGGTAAATTATTGATGACTAGAGGAGTCCATGTTCATGACATATAATGAAAGAAAAAGGTGTTACTCATAGTGGAACTCTCACAGAGAATTAAAAGACAACTCACCATCTCCCCTCAGATCCATGATGCATTTTAATATTTTTCAGCTCATTATTTATTTTTCAGTCTCACCACGCTCATCATCTTTATTTCCATCAGCATCTCTAAGAAACCCACAGGAGACAAGATAGACGACGTCAATAACTTGTTGGTGAACACAGGGCAACTTTTATCACTGAGAGGCAACTGTCTTCCTTATAGGGTTTAAATGAACACAGACACCTAAACACCTACTGTTACGTCATGCTTTCTAAAAAGACATACAAGTGACATATAAGCCATCCCTCTGTTAATATAACTAGCTTTATCAGTATTATAGGGTTTTAAAATGTCAGTGCTACTGACGGAAATGAAACAAATGACTGTTTAGCTGCCTTTGCACAAAGCACTGGGAGTGTTTAAGCAGTGAGTATTTACTCATCCCAAGGAGGCATTGTTCTGACTGTATAGAGGAGAGCTGTTGCTAGCTGGCAACATCTGCAGCAGCAGTGTAGGAACTAGATAAAAACAAGTGCAAGTACCTGTGTTTTTTTTCTGTTGACTTTATATGTAACTTTGCTGCATTTAAAGCTTTGACATACTTGATCATTGCTATAACTGACACCATCAATCAAGTGGATCTGCCACACACACGGTTTGTAAACTTGCATGCAAGGACTTATTTATGTGTGAGATGCAGTGAATACCTGTGCTGGCATTTATGCTTGGGACAACGGGATGTCATACTTGCCATTAAAATAGCTCAAGAGAAAAGATGACTTTAATGAGGAAAGTATGAAAATATAAAAGATTTGATCCTCTGGTAAACATGAAAGTCCTTTAAATTCATGAAAGTCTTATAATAGGTATAGGTATAGGTAATTATAGGTATTACATGTTGTAGGATTTTCAAATATAAACAACATCCACTGCTGGGGACAGGGTACACTGATACCATATTTAATTTCCCTCTGGACACTTAGTCATTGACATTTCTTGCTCTGGATGAAATAGATAAGATTCAGATGTATAAACTGATGAAGCTCTTGCATGTAGCATAAAATTTCCAGCCACTTTCCATACTGAAAGCCATGACAATAAGAGTATCTGTTGTGTCAGATCTACATTCAGAGATACACCATAATTACTTTACAGTACAGTGTTGCTGTTGTCTTTCAGGATTCTCAGCAGGAAACCCTCCCATCCACTCCCCATACCCACTTCGTTGCTGTGTCCTTGACAGACTTGATTGTACAGTAAGAGGCAGTTGGTGCAGCACACCCAGTGTAGTACTGTGCAGGACTGCGAATGTCAGGGCCCCACATGAATAATGGGAACCCTGTGCAGCAGCCCAGCTGCCCCAGTCAGGCCCCGGTGCAGCAAAAATCAAACAGCAGGCCCTTCACACTCTGCTCTCATAACACAATCTCATCATCCAGCCACACAGGAACGTGGCCAATTACAACTAACCACAGCCTGTGGCGATATCTCAGTCTGCTGCCCATCTGCTTCCTGGTCTGTCTGACCTTAGAGGTCACTCAAACAACGGATGGAAGGTCAAAAGCCTTGACTGCATGACTTCTGATTGAATGATGGACTTCTGCTTAGCCTTATCTGACCTGCATACAGAAGAAAGTATCATAAAAGCAAAACTTGCATGGAACAAACTAAATAAGTAAAAGCTGCAACAAAAGGTAATCTCGATGATAAGGTTTCTGCACAATAAACAGAATAGATATAGAAGAAACAGTGTTAAAAAAAAATTAAGCATTTTAATCCAGCCGTCATTCACACACACACACTTTTTTTTAAAACGTGTAAATGCTTTCTATCTAACAGTCACACTCTGGTGAACACATCAGGAGCAACTCAGGGTTCAGTATCTTGCCCAAGGATACTTTGGCATGCAGACTGGAGTAGTGAGGGATCAAACCACCAACCTTCTGATTAGTAGATGACCTGCTCTACCTCCTGAGCTACAGAAGGAAGGAAGATAGAATACTCACAGAGAGCCAATGCAGGCACAGGGAGAAAATGCAGACTCCACACTGTTGAAAGCTTTTGTTAATTGTGAAAGGTTTTAAACTACTTTACATTAAGTACCATTAATATCATTGTTTCTCTTGCCAAACTACTGCCTAATAAGCATCCTATCTGAAAAGCAGAGTTTGGCATTAAAGCGTTTTATCTCCACAAAAACAGCTGCAGCTGGAAACAAGGTTGGAGTTTTCTTGGAGTTTGTGGAAATCAAAACAATTAATTAAAGAAGGCTAACAAGCTCCATAGATCTAAAGGGAAGAGTTGGGTTGCCTCACTATTATGGGAAACTTTTTTAATATCAGACTTAGTCATGTGATCCTTAAAACTGTTCATTGGTGCAGCTTTGACATAAATTATTAAAAAATCTAAACTGTTGACAAGATCGTTATGTAAACACTGAGCGTCCATTGTCACATGATTTGTTTTTGAGGTACAGAGTAATAACAGAAACAAGAGTGTGATTCATTGAACTAGGAAACTTTTCTGCTTCCCGTACAGGTCAAAGAATTCTTCATTTGCATCAGTTACACTGTGGTCCAGCTTGTTTAAACTACTGCGCAGTACATTATTATTATACATATAAAATTGTGTTTGTAAATGAGTATAAGGATGCTAGGACACCTGTGGAGTATGGTTAGGAAACTACTGTGAGAAGCAGTTGGCAGCATCTATGTGTGCATGTGGGGGCTAGGAGATTGTACCACTCTGCAGCTTTACTGACAGGAAGTGGGCCCCCTTTCTGTCCCCACATTCCTTCAACAGATGTTTGACATGCAAAATATTTTCACAGCTGGAAAGGGAAGGGAGGGAAAATATGTTTTACAATACATCACACTGGAGGTGGCAAAAAATGAGGAAAACTGTGATTTTTATTGTTTTTTTTACAGTATGTCTTCAGTGGCTAGATATGGATGTTCCCTGTCTACCCATTCTCCAAAGTTCCCCAAATTCCTTGGGTTTGTGTCCTTGTGTTGATGATAACTCCATTAATCATTCAAGCAAAAGAATGTGAGCTTACCCATGTAATGATTAATGTATCTCAACAGCAGCTGTTATCCATCAGCAACACACTATTCGAAAGAAGAAGTGAGTGGTAATGATGATATTGTGGATGATGATGATAACAGCCGCAGAACTTACTAAAGTGCATTTCTGGGAACTATTTATGCAATTAAAAAAACGAAATTTGAAGTAGGTATAGCACAATTCAAAGCACGACACTGACCACAAATGCAAGCAGTGCAACCAAAAGAAAACTACCAACAGTGCCGAAAGTGTTCTCTTTTTTTGGGGAGGTTAGTCTGGCATTAAAAAGTGAGAAGTGGTCTCTATCGACTGACGGCACAACTCAAATTGTCTTTATGAGCCGTCATTTCTCAAGACAGACAAAGCTTCCATAAATAAATAAATAAATAAAACAAAAACAAAATTAATAAATAAATCTCACCATGCTGAGCTGGTTAGACACAACAGTTAAAATGAAAACACATTACCTCTCTGTTTTTTGAAATAGAATGACCTGTGGCTGACAGACTTTTCTCGATGTCTAGTCTTGTTTAAAAATTGTTCCAAAAATGAAAGTTGCGTTGAAGACATAATGTTGCCATTTGCTGGATATTCTTTGATGGGGAAGTTTGTGTACAATTTATTATTTTCATTATCCTTTTAATGATTAGAACTAAATAAACAGAAGAACTAGAGAAGGATGACTTTGTGCCTTCTAAAATCACCAATATGGGGTGCACATCTATGGTTAAAGTCTGCTTATACAATAATTAGGCTAACAAAAGTACTTTCGAGGCATTTAAATACTGTGGTACACATACTGATGTGTATGGGTTTGCAGCCTTACAAGTAGCTTGTGTTAAAAAGACAGTACTGATTGTTATGGAATTTGGTGATTAACTTGCTTTCATATGGTATAATCCAATGTGTGGTTAATAAATCATTATCAGATCATTTTCTGTTGTGTCTAACTTTGGAGTTTGGCCACAGCTGACGCTTTGGATTTTGTGTGAGCTTTGCTTCAGGTTGGTTTTCTCTTAGTTTGATCATCATGGTACCCACATCATGGTTGTGGGAATTTTGGGGAATCTGATTGTGATTTGTTGTGGGACAATTGTTATGAGCTCTGGTGCTCACTCAGGGATCAATACTTTGACTTGTCAAGGGTCAAGGGTCAAGGGTTAAAGACAATTTCTGGTTGACCATGCTATGTTCCTGCAAAAGCTTAATTTGATATACTACTTGCACTTCTGTATACAGTAGTAAACAACATACACATACAGTTTCTTCTAAACTGATCTGCGATCTATGATCTGTGCTTTTTGTGGAAACACAGCTAGCATTAGCAAGTAAACAAGCTTCAGTGGGGGTGGGGGCAAATTGTCTCTGCTTGCCTTTCTGTAAAAGTCACCGCAGGCCACTGGTGATTTGTCATAATGGAAGCCAACTGATGCAAGACAGCTGCTTACCAAAAAACTAGGATGCCTTCACTCACTTGGACAAATTCTGCAACATGTTCAGTGACAGTGACAGAAGCTCCTCCTTCCTGATCATTTATGTAAGTCATGAAAAGTAAGTTATGATTGGGTCCAGTGAACATATTCTGTCTAGTCTCTGTGCCAAGTCACAACAAGAATAGCAATCTTTAGACATTTTCACACATGAACCTTGGACAGTTTCAGGAGAATCAAATCATGATATAAGAAATACTCTTCTGCAGATGTATTGGGACTACTAGAATCATACATATGGATATAAAGAATACTGGAAATACATATAGTCATGTGAAACAGAAAGTTTTCACAGGACTCTATGCAAGCCTGTGAAAAACTAAGTATATGCCATGATTCAATAGCTTGTAGAACCACCTTAATGGCAATAACTTGAAGTGATCATTTTTTGTGTGACTTTATGCGTCTCACATCATTGAAGAGGAATTTTGGCCCAGTGTTCTTTACATTGTTGCTTCAGTTTATTTGTTGATTTGATGCACATTCACATGCCCAGTTCTCACCACTGCATTTCAATCAGCTTGAGGTCTGAACTTTGACTGGGCCATTGCAACACCTTGATTTTTTTCTTTTTCAGCCATTCTGTTGTAGTTTTGATTGTGCAAAACAAAGGATATTTTGCCAGAAGTCTTTTGGTTTGTTCAGATGCAGTTTTGCAAACCTAAGCCATGCTGCCATGTTCTCTTTAGACAGAAAAGGCCTGGCAACCCATCCTAACAAGCCACACTTGTTCAGTCTTTTTCTGATTGTACTTTCATTAACTTTACATTTGACATGCTGAGGCCCATAGAGTCTGAGATGTAGCTCGTGGATTTTTTGTAATTTCTCTTAGCACTGCAGGCCTGCCCTTGGGATGAATATGCTGGGACTTTGACTACTGGGAAGAATGTGGCATTGTGTTAAGACACACCTAAATGCTCGACCAAAACTTCTGCTTTTATAGAGGTGGTTACATTTGCTGATGATAAGTTAATCAAGTGCATTTGATTAGCAGCACTGGGCTGCTACTTATCCTTTTAATTCCTATGGAAGCAGTAAGGATGTAGTTATTTTTTTCACAGGACTTCATAGAGTCCTATGAAAACTTTTTTTTACATGAAAATTAGCTGTGCTACTTGCACATCTCTACAATTCAACATCACATGGACTGTGTAATAGTTCATTAAATACTTGAACTATGTGAATAAATATTAGATTGATTGCTTTCCTATTGATGACAGTCTCACCTTGCTCTGTGGCGCCTTTATTTCAGCCTACACTGTCCATACCTCATCCTGAACTCTCTTCCTGATTTTTTGTGTTGTCACAGCTGTGAGGTCAGTGTTTGAAGATGGTCTTAGTGGAAGGAAAATATAGGATGGGAGAGGATCACTATCCCTCCTGTTAGTATTGCTGGTGTGGCCTGGATGGTTGTATAGCTTAGACAGGGCCAGGAGGTACCTGTCAGTCACAGGCCACCTGAAGAGAATTGTGCCTCTAAAAGGTGAGGCTTGTTGAGATAAAAAATAAGCAAAAACCAAAAAAATCAATATACTGGTTACTGATACATGGCCCACATTCATTACACATGTTGGAAGAATGTAAGGGCAGAAACTGAAAGACTGCAAGATGCAGCTGAATGAGTTGAAAAAGATTTTGCTTTTTCCAAAGTCAAGAATGAACAATCAATATGGGTAAAATCTCTAAAACCACACAAAATTTCATCTGCTCAGAAAGACTACAAGCTGCAGTTGAAAGCTGAAAAAAAAGTGCTGAAAATACATACCTTAAAAACAAACTCCACTCAGGCATGAATTGAGTTCTTGGAAGAAGGACAAGGAAGAAGTATATCTGTCCCACATTAGTTTTCTTTTTTAATTTAATTAATCTAATTTGTCTCACCTCAATTTGATAGGAATTTGTAAGGATATTTCACAAAATCTCACCATTATTAAGAGTCTTTCCAAAAATCTGGATCCATTCTCAAAAGTTAAACACTACTAAGTTGGGCCAAGCCCCAACCTGGTACATTTTTATGCAAATCCATACCAACCTTTTTCAAAAACAAAACCACAATTGAACCTAAAGTCTCAGTCACACTGAGTCACCTCAGTGTGATACAAACTGAAAATGGAGACTTTTTGTTTTCAAAGTAAAAACTTTTGAAATGTGTTGTTTGATAAGGCACAATTTTTACTTTGAAGGTGAACAGTCTCTGTTTTTCAAGTTTCACTACTACTTGATGAGTAGTTGGTGAGTGTTTGCAGACAAGTTGGTGTCTTCCATGCAGCAACCTGCTAACAACCAAAGCAATTGCAAGGATGTTTTTGGTGTAGCATTGTATACCTCTTTGCGACCAATTTCACCTAGCGACTGCGAGCCAATGAAAAAGACCTTGCTTGAAAGCTCTGGAAAAATCTCCCTCTTCGATAAACACTGAACTTTGAACATAGACCAGAAGATGTAAACACTCAGAAAAATGGAGACAGACTTCCTCAAAAAACAAACTCATAGGTCATTTGTGCAAGCTGTTATTAAAACCTAAAGTTCTGTTTGTGATCTTTTTGGCTTTGTGTAAAAGTACATGTAAAATGGAAAATCTGTCATGGTGTCATCATTTTTAGATGGGACAGAAGTTGGCCACTTGTTAACCTAGAAAATGGTTCTGTTCAACAGCATAAAAGGCTGTTTTAAACAAAGCAGTTGTGTTTTTTACCATAACTGAATATTATTGCACCTAAACCTAACCAAACAAAAGTAAACACAATAGTGTTAAGGTCAAGAGTTCAGTGTTTTGAACCTCTATTACCCTTACTTCCTCCTGATGGGGACTTAATCTCACTTTTAAAGTGAAAACACTCCTATTTACTGTTTCAGACATGCTGACATGGGTCATTTCAGTTGGTAGGAACAATTGAGTGATTCAACTGTTTAGCTGGATGACTTGGTGGAAAAATGGAGGTGACTAAAATTGAGTTAACTTGATCCACTGAGGAAGGACAGGATGGCAAGTCAAAAAAAAAGAATGCTCATGTGAGTGAAATTTTAAAGCTCAGTAAAAACAATAGTCAGTGGACTTTGAGAGGACTGGTGATTACATTCATGAGTGCAAATGAACATTTTACTTTCAAGACAACATAACATATAGATTTAAATTCTATTATATTATGTAAAAGAGAGCCCTCCCCTTAAGCTTTATTAGATTTGCTCTGCATCCCTGTCACAGGTTTATCTAAAAGCAGTGCTAAATTAATGTTTTTCAAAGATAAAAATAAACTTATATCACTCAGTGATATAAATGATGCAGATGGTGCAATGATCCACCTGATAGCTTACTCACAGTGAAAACATGCTGATGAGTGCATCAGCACGTTTTCACAGCTCATCAGAGCTCTCTGTCCAGTCTTTGGTTACAGTGTCATTGCTTATACAGGTGCATGAACAACAACACCATTCATCTGTGTCATTACAATGACTTTGAACAGAATACTTGTCAGATAACAAGAGAACTTTGCCCATTTTGGATTTGAGTCAAAACAGGTGTGAATGAGCTTCCTGCTGCATCCAGCTGGCCACATTGTTTGGCAGAAGTCCCAGCTGCCAGGGCTGCTCTGGCTTGGCTCCCACTCAGTCTGTCCAGACTGAGCAGCACAGTACTCTGACCCTGTGAACACAAGCCTACCACCCCCCAGGTCAGAAAAAACAGGACAAAACTATGGTCAATTGTGAATAATATCCATATTTAATGCTGCTACATACATTAGGACTGTAGTAGTAGTAGCAGTATGCATTTCAAATACAAGCACCTCCTCAGTTATTTTGTTAGAAGGCATTCTGCAAAGGCCACTTCTTGCCAGGATATTGCTTAAGATGAACTCCAGTGACCCCACAGTCATGCCTGAGCTTGTTTAACATCTTAGTTGTTTGCTCAAGGTTGTTGATTTCTGTGGGCGACTGCTACTGTTTTGTTGGAAAGAGAAGTATATAATGTACTTCCTGTTAATTTTACACAGTTACACTAAGGAGATTACCACATGTAAACATTCCAGGAAGCTCAAAAAGACACCAGTGTGCATGGTTAAACATGCAAGCTACTGCATGTATAACATTTTATAAAAATCATTTGTCAGCTGGGATAGGCTCCAACCCCCGTGTGACCCTGAATTGGATAAGCGTAAGAGAATGGATGGATGGAAGGATGGAAAAACCATTTGTGTGACTTTCCCACACTTTTCATTTGAGACATCAGTGTACCTGTTGAACCAGATCCCAAGCTGTTTACAAACCTTAATCCTGAGTACTGCTTTATAATGAAAAGACAGCATTAATGGCATAATCTTGGTGCTTCCTGTCTTTTGGCCCTGACTTGCAGATCAATATGTGCCATAATAGTTTAATGGTACAATAATTAGTGGTAATAATGACCTTTACTGATGCACTTCAAATTACAGTAGCGCCTTATCTAAGTAGAAGGACTTGTTGAAGGAGAATCTTCGCCTGACCTAAGGCCAAACTGTCACAATGCCAAGAAAATGAGATTTTATATTAGCATTCCTCTAGTGATGGAAAGAATCTGCTGTACAGTATATTTGAGGAGGAGGGGATGAGATGAAATTCAGGTTGGCTTATACTCAAAAGACAAATAAATAAAAGTTGTGGCCATGATGGACTGACTTGAGTGGGAGCCAGTTTCTTGCCTGCTTTTGTCAGTTTGTCAGTTTTTTTTCTTTGTGTGGTTTTTTTTTTGTTTTTGGACCAAGCCTGGACCAGGGTGCCCCCGTAAAAAGAAAAAAGAAAAAAAGGAAGGATTAAGACAGTTGGAGATAAAGACAAAGAGGACACATCGCCTCTCTTCCAGTGAGAGCACCCAACCAGCCACACAATGATAGTGTACAATAGGATGATGTGTTCTTTTGGCCCACGCCGGATATGTCATCTTGCACTGCTGTGCAGAACTTCCCTGCATTGTGTGCTGGCCTCTGCCATTGTGGCTGAGCAATACTAATACCTTGCAGATATTTCACAGTTCACGAGTGCTTTCTTTTAGCCCAGGCAGCCCAGAGTTCCCTGGCTCTCAGGGTCAGGAAGTAGGGAGGCCCTGGGACTGACTAGTCTACAGAAGCACAGCTACAGCTGTGGGAGAAGAGGAAGGCAATGACCTGTGTTCTTTGGTCACCATTTGTGTCTCTACCATGTTTGGAAAAGTCTTTAAGCAGATTGTAAACACTTATTTCCTTTCTGTCTGAGAAGTTCTGATTCCAAAGTAAAAAGGCATCTGTGAAATCTTAGTCGTGCAGTTTCTTCTCGAAAAGAACTGTCCCAAAAACCTGATGTTACTTTAATTGTATACCAACATCATCTTTTTAAGTTCATTAATCTTGAAAGTGTCACATATTCAGCATTGTTTAACTTAACATTCACTAGGTATCCGACAAAGGCTAATGGTTAGGATTAGGTTGTATATTTGCCACATGCTAAACAAGCAAATTTAAAAAAGAAATAGAATATGTTGCTTTTCAAAACAAACCTCTTACATGAATTTGGCCTTCTCTTGTTAGAATTCAATTTGCATATGCAATATGGGTGAAAATGGGGACCCGAGTGGTGACTCACTTCTTATGAGTCTCCTGCTCGTGACAGATGTGATCTGTTATAAATTCTTAACCAAATAATCAGCATACATTTGTTGAATGCTAGGATTCTGTGGGTAAAATCTATTTCCCTGTAAGAAAAACAAAAGGGCATAAATGTTGTTTTTATTTGAGTTCAGATGCATTATCCATACTGTATTTAAGATGTGGGCTTTTTTTGCCTGGAAGCAGCAGTAAATAATTACTTTAGTCGTTTACCTGTATTCATTGAGGACTATGCCAGGTTGAATTGCAGCACTTTTCTGTATAATGGGATTAATAGGAAATGGCATAGCTCCCCTAGAGTAGCTCTGGTGTCACCTACATGTTTAAATATTTAATAAATACATGTAATATCTGTAAAGCCAACAGAAAGTCAGCAATTTTGAATTTCATGTGTACAGAAATTGCACTTACTCAAATCATCACATTTATTCATTATCATCTAAACACTTTGATGGTAAAGTATTTGCATTTACTGAATGTGTACATTTTTGTGTTTTGCCATGTAACTCTGATATATATTGTCCAAAATGGCCCAAGGTTCATGTCTGATAAATGGCCTGGCCTGAAGCCATCTACAGTACATCCATCTACAATATTCAGTTACAGTCATAGCACCACCTAATGGTGACAGGAAGTGACATGTTCTGGACTGGACCCTCCCTGCCTGTATGGAGTTTTCTCCCAGATTCCTGTTTTGGAAAGAAAGGACTAAGAAAACTCACCTGCCTTCCCACTTTCCACCATATCCCCACTATTGTGATTCACCTGCTCCCAGAGAACATTTCCTCTAGAAATGGCCTAGCCTGTGCTTAACTCAGCAAAATCCCTGTGTGAAATAAATAACCTTAAATGCTGGCTTGCTTCTGTCTCTGATTATGATAATTACAGTCGTAGCATCATCAACTGGCAGCAGGAAATTAGTGCATGGTGTATCTACAACATAAAGTATAATTATTAGTTGTTGTCTAATGCCACATAGTGAGGACAGGAAGTGATATATACAGTAACTCCTTTGTCCAACGTCTGATAAATGAATAGGGATGAAGACCTCAGACTGTATATAAAAGTTGAGCGTAGCAACTGTGACATCACCTATTAAGTTTGGGCATTTTAAAGCCTCAATGTAAACATTTTTTCTACTGTGATATTGGCTTATTGCCCTTTTGGCAATTATGGTCAGGCCTGAAAAGCTAACAAAGTCCCTGAGGAAAAGCAAATAAATAAAAAAATACATACATACATAACAAAGGGTGAAACACGGTCACTTCAGTAAGACATTTAGAGACTGTCCGTGTGGCTCTAATGCTTCCCCAGACACACAGGCAACAATACAAGCACCTAAAATCAATATTTACTCACATTCATACTTTGAGGACTTTCTCCCCCGATAAAGAGGCTCTCATTTGCCATCCACCACTCAATGAGGGTCTGAGTTTGTTCAGTTGTCCCATGATTAAGATATAGTTTAAATGTTACTTATTGTTACTTATTGCACAACAATAACGTTCAACACAAGAAAACTAGCAGGGAATAAGTCTTTACACTAGGGAATAATGACAAGCAAAGAATTAGGCGCTTTATTATAACTTCAAATGTTTGTAGAAACTTCAAACAAAGGGTGGATGGATGGATGGATTTTAACTTTGACCCCAGCTAAACTGAATTATCTAGGGACAGATAACATTTGTGAGAATGAATAGCCGTTAGAAATACCAAAACGATTTATATTAGAGCCTTCAAAGACAACAGCAAATTTCCAGACAACATGCCGAGATAATGCTGTTTTTGATGGGTACAGTTAACTCAGACTCTCCATTATCTTTGGAAATAGCAAACCCTGTGCTTGCTGTTAGGCTAGCAAGACCTCTCCAAAAACATTGGAGCAAATTTTTAAGTAGGGTTTATACTGGTAAATGCATACTTTGAACTGGAACTGTACATAGGTGGCGACTGATCACACAAGAACAGAAGTACACTGAAGTAAGCATATTGAGAAACAGCTTGTATTGGTGCAACACACTGACACAGATACCTGCTAATTACAGTAAAGCAATAGACTAAAATACTAGAATTTCAATCACCAAAACTGGAGCACAGACTTCTTAGGTGGGCTGAATAACAAAGTAAGCCATGTTACTTATGCAATAATGGCATTAAAAATGCTCTAGAAAGCACCAACTGGTCGAATTTGCTGAGGGGACGCCTAGCCAACAGTGGCATGTCAATCAAAGAGGCCAGACCCCTAATTTTAAACCCTAACAGTGTTTTTGAAAACCTTAGCCTGGTATAGAGCTTATGAAAATGGAAAACGGTTCCAAAATTGTGTTTTGGAACATCCTATAAACATTAGGAGCATTATTTTCATGGCTGAAGGACATTTTATGAGGACTAACTCTTTTGGACACATCCTCAAGTAGCCATTAGAGGAACTGCAGTTTTTGGAACTTGCCTTTTGTCTTCAATTTTCTGCCCTGGAGGTTACCCCTTACTGCAATAAAACCTGCAGGGTGCCCCAATCTGCACGGAGGTGTGACCCCCCTCCCAATTGCTGGATCCTGTTTCAATTTAGTATTGCAATCTGTATATATTACAAAATTCAGTGATTATTTTTAAGCATTATAAATATGGTTGTAATATCTCAAACAAAAATTTGAGATATTTGAATATCAAAACTTTCAAGACAAGGTGCACCGATTTTCAGAAGTACTGGATATAGTGATGTGAGACTTAGTTACTCTTAAAATTCAAAGTTTTTCTTCAATTCTAGAGAGAAAAACTTTAAATTACAAATGCACTGAATCAGATTTCATTGATTTTTGAAGACCCCAGTCTATAGCTTTTGTACTGATTATGACTGGTATATTAAAAATGATTAATGATGTTAATTAAAGCTGCATGCAACTGCTGCTACAAAAACAGTACAGTGAAGTGGTCAGGATTTCCAACAACAGTTACCACAAACACCACTTTGTCCTTTTTCCATTTACGCTCCTCTGAAAAATCTTCTCTCTCATCCATCCCAGGTTAAATAAAACTGGTAATATTCTATATATATTCTATATGTATATATATATATATATAAAAAAAACTTCCTTTCTGTGTTGGCCAATTTCATAAACGAGCTTGAGGTTGTTTTTTCATTTTATTCTAATGCTAAATATAAGCTTGGTCAAGACTAGGCTTTTGGTCTGATTACTGAGAAAACGTGCATTTTGCAAATGTTATGGTCCAGCAACCATTTTCATTTGCACACAATGAAAGCTGCAACTAGGAACTATGGATATGCAGATCTGATATTTGTCATGACCACTTGTGCTGTCTGCTGCAAGGATCTGAAAAGGGTTGACAGAGGAACTGCCTGTGTGAGAGCAGTCAAAAGGAACATTGCCCTTTGGGCTTTGAAAGCACATTTTTCTCCAGTGTCATGGAGATTTCTTGCTAATGAGCTGAATAGTAAGCTATCAAGTACTGCCAAATGCAGAGGGGAGCTGTTTCTTTGCTTAATTAAATCCTGGACAAACTTGTAGCTTTAATACTTGTGAAGGCCTCATGTAACTGTTAGTGGGTATTAGAATTCCACTTACTTTTGTGAAAAATTAAGCGATTAAATGCTTCTTTGTCAGGGTGAACACAGAATTGTTTGATGGGTTTCTTGTGTGTTATTATTATTAGTAGTAGTGTTAGTGCTTTTTTAGACATACCTCATCACTAATAAACAATGAAAATTCTTAAAGTAGGAAACTCTCATGCACTTCAGACACTGGAGATTAAGCCACTCCGCTAATTTAGAAAGGCCTTTTTGGCCACTTCAGTCCTTAATACTATCCAAATGTATAATTTAGTTTAAAAAAATCCACCCCAAACAGTTGTAAGGGGGTAATAGTGATAAGCTGAAAAAACTGCCATCCTAGAGAATGCTGAGATGTGAAGAAAGTTACATTATTGGGTCAATAGCGAACACATTCCTTGAAAACATTCATAGTTTTGCACTCAGTTGAACACATGAAAAACTACAGAAGGTAATGCTGTTACTTTTACTGGGCTAATGTGCAACTGATGTTACACAATCTGTGTAGGCTTCTAGTTATAGAAATGATTTATAATTAATCCCAACACTAGAAAGATACAGGGGGAAGGGATTTGTAGATGCCTTTAGACATTGTTTACTGTTGAACACGCTAGTTGAGTCATGGTATGGATGGTAGATGAGTTTTCTAGTGCAACATGTGTGACAGAAAAGCACTTGAAGGCACAGAATGATGTGCTGTGTGAATGTGTGTGTGAATGGGTAAATGTAGCTTGCAGTAAGAAGTGCTTTGTGTGAGTAGAAAACCATACCAGTACATTTTTGTTCTTCTTCTCTGTGCTTTTTGCAATCCTAGACTTTGGAACTCAAACCCATGGTCTTGAACATATATTTTTATAATTGTCACTTAATATACAAAAAATATTTAGTGGTTGTGCAGATTTGTGCCGTTTACCTGGCAGTAAGCTTAAAATTGGTTTGAAATGATGAGATGGAATTGCAACACTTGAACAGGAGTCAAACAGTCTTTAGCCCATTACACTTACCGTGATACACAATCCATGAACACCGCCTTGGTAAATGTAATGTATACACCTTAAAAAACTTGGTTAGCTATGCCCTGTGGCTCAAACCTGTGGTAAGTTGAATGGATTCCAGGGAGGAACTACATATATAGTAGGTAGGATAAATAGATGGAAGGAGGGTCTTTGTTCTGGTGGAAAAACCACACGAGTGGGAGCAATCTCTCATTTAACCCCCAAAAGGTCCACTAACAGATGAAGAATGTGAGAACCTACACTGGAATGATAATGTTCTGTTTCATGAATCTTTTAAGCTACTTTCTACAGCTTATTCTCTAAGCAGGAAAACAGAACAAACAAACACAAGGAAGAAAAGGATTCAGGGTACTCAGCTCAACAAGTTCCTTTCTGCCATAAAAGGGAAGTGCAGTTTTGTGTCCAGGAGCTTTGAGATGATAAAAAGAGGTTCATCACAAAGGCATAACTTCACAGCTGTTTCAGCAATGTACAGAAGTGTGAATGCAACTTTTTCATGTTTAAGACAGGTCCTGCAGATGAAAGGCTCCTTTCATGGGCCTTGTGAGCAATAAAAATAGCCACTTGCAGCAGACTGGAACTCAGGGGAGGTACATTCAGGTGGCTTCTGTTGGCACACAATGTAGTGGAATAACCAGCTGTTCTGGATTTGTGGTATTGTGAGTGGAAACTTTCAAATGTGAAAAGAGAAATTTATAAATGAACTGCAGTAACTTAAAAGTCTCAGAAGTTTTGCCTGAGTGAAAGCAAGCTCCAAGGAGTGCTTGCAGAATTTGAAATTCACTTCTCAATTAGGAATATTTTCTTACATGTGGTTTCAAGTGTTTGAAGCAAAATAAAAGATGGGACTATGCCAGGGAAGACAGCATTCTGTTGTCACATTGCAGTGCCGCGTTAGACTCCAACTCTGTCAAGTTCAAAGTGGAATGCTCCCAGACTTATCTCACTGCCACAAGGGACCTTGTTTATGACATGCTAAAGCCTAACAGGCCTGATTTCAACCATCCAGATTTTCAAAGGACCAAAAAAAAAGAAAGAAGAAGAAGCGAATACTCTTAAGGCATTTTCAGACTCCAGTGTTGCTTCATCACTGCTACTGCTGTGTATTACTTGGCACAAATATCAGTCTAAACTACATCTGTCTGTTCACAGTCTGAAAGAACACAAGCCCACATGAACACATGCATTTATTGCTTGCATCTGATGGAAACAGTCCTGGATAGCATGTGAAGTCATGAGGAGGTCTGAAAAGAGACTTAATGAATCCATAAGTATAACAGTACAGAGTGGGCTGAATGGGAGGCCAGGCTGTTTGATGTGCCACTCTGGTGCAGCCAAGAAGCTGACTGTAAGAGGTGGCCTTTGCCAACACAGAGGTTAGTGGAGTGCTGCAAGTGCTTCTGTGGCAGGAGAGTTTCTGTCAACTGCTGCTGATGCTGTTAGATGAACACACTCATACAGTATATACATTGGACTTCATGTTGAACTGCATCTGAAAAGAATTATTAAGACCTTTTGAGAGAATCTGCAAGGGATATTTGGGATCTTCCTTTTTATGTTGCAATTCATTTGACTTTTCCCTGCTTATTATTTTTCTTTCACATCTACTGATGGTAATCTGTAAAAGCTCTTAGTGTCCTCTACACAGATATGCTTATCCTCTCAATTATCAGAGATCAAAAAAACCACTGATGTTTCCAATTTCGCTTATTAATTGAATGATATACAGAACCACGCAAAAACTTTCAAGTACTTTAGATGGTAAGATTCTTATCCATCAGGCAATTACATTGGGCCAGATGTTAATTTTGTAGTGTATAAGTTATCCCTTCTTGATTTTAAATTTTTTTACTGTGAAACCAAAATACCTAATAAAATTGACTTTAGAATCTTACTTTTATTGAAAAGTTAGTGTCACATAAGAATACCAAATACTATGTAACATTAACTTCTTAAATGTACACTATGCAGATGTTATATGGACTGTAAGGAGAGACCAGTTGGGAACCACCTGTTAACCACTGGTTGCTAGGAAAAAATTTATATTCCCCAACCAGTTGTGAGTTGTTGTTGGAAGTTGCCAGCAGTTGCTGCAAAATCGACTGCTAAAGCCCCAGTCATGCAGGTCTAGAAGCTGGTCAGTGACCCTGCGGTATTCACCAGTCACTTGAAAAAAAGTATTCCCAGACTGTTGGTGAGTGGTTGGGGGAGGCTGCTTGCTGTTGCTAGGTGAAATTGGTCACAAAGTGGTGCTGCACCAAAAATGTTCTTGCAATTACTTTGGTCACTAGAAGACTGCTGTGGTCCCCTGTGGTTTGTATGGAAGACACCAAATTGTCTCCAAGCACTCGCCAACTACTCATTGATGGTAAAGAAACTGTGAAACTTAAGACACAAACAGGAAACAGAGAGTTTGTCCTCAAAGTAAAAGTTGGGCCTTATGAAATGTGTTTGGTTTCAGTGGTAAGGCCCAACTTTTACGTTGAAAACAAACATTCTCTGTTTCAAGTTTGCATCCCACTTTTTCAAGTTTCACCACTGCTCGGTGGTTAGTTAGGTGTCCATGCAAACTATGGGCAACTGCGGAAATCTGCTAGCAACTAAAGCAATCGCCAGGAGGTTTTTGGTACAGCACCCTCTTTGTGACTGATTTCACCCAGCAACAGACTCCAGCAACCAGTCGCCAACCACATACATATCTTTCCCTAGTTACCAGTTACTAGGTTACCAGGGGGGGTCACTGACTGGTGTCTAGGCTTGTGTGACTGTGGCTTAACATAACTTAATAAATGAGACCTTCCCCAACTCTCTTGGTTTCCTCTTCTCTCTCTTCACAGCCTGTTGACTGATTTCTGTGTAAAGGATGCAGGTGGATTGTGATGGCTGTATACACAACCTCACGTTTCCAAAAAAACCCACGTTTCCAAAAGTACAAATATTGCTGTGTGTCCTCTGACTGCTTGGTCCCTTACGATGGATCGAGCACCATTAGCTAATGTCTAAAAATTAGCTAGACGTTTTTAAACTACTTTATCAGCTAACATTTCCAACTACCCACCACCAGAGTCCTGTAGCATAGTGACCAGTGTTGGGTTAAAAAAGTAATGTATTACATATTACTTTTTAAATATTCATATTACTTTTTTTTTAAGTAATGCATTACGTTACTTAATTACTTTCCGAAGAAATATTCAGTGCATAATTACCAGTTAGGATACAGTCCCATAAACTGACACAGATCTTAATGAGGACATATATATGATTGTTTAGTGTTTAAGTTTGAACACAAAGCCAACAACACAAAGCAAAGTTAAAAAAAGAATCCAAAGAGACTTAAAAGCAACGACCACTGTGATTCTACAGTAGAAACATATACAGGTAGAAAGAAGGCTACAGTCTACAGGCCTAACTGCTCATCACTGCCTTTGTTGAAGATTTGTTGCAGTTTGCACTTTACCATAAAACTCTTGTACTTTTGTGCCATAAAAATAAAAGTAATGTTCATGTTTCCACTCCTTCCCTTTCCCTGTAGACTGCTCCACCATTTCCTCCTCCCTGTACAAGAACTGATATCAGCTGATTGTAGCACAATTGTGCAGGAAGAAAAAGTCACATTTTATGTTTCTTTTTTGCATCTGCCCATTGTGCAGATAATAGAAGAAACTTTCTAATGAAAGTAACTGTAATGTGATTACTGAATTAAGTAACCAAAAAAAGTATACCAAAAAATGTAATGTGACTAAACTAACTTGTTACTTTGGAACTTGTTACACCCAACACTGGGATAGTGACAGCTACAGTAGCTTGTCATGTTACTACACTGAGTAGCATGATCCGTAGTAATAAATTTACATGATTTATTGCTTGCTAAAATTAATACCATTTGAAATTTAAAAAAAGTATAAAGGAAAGGTGTATATCTAATGACTACTTTCCACAGCAATAGCCAAGGGTGGTTAGTCAGCTAACTGTAACTTGGCTACACTGCATGCATCTAGTGTTGGTAGCTTTGTCATGTCCAAGTTTCCTGTCATGTGTACTGATACATATATACAGTAAATATGCTGATCACTCAAATGCTGTAAAACCTACCTGATGTACAGTATGTACGATGAACAAGCAAGACAGTCTTGTGTATGTGGTCAATGCTAGATT